>APFE031405738.1:90517-155066 GCA_000404065.3 Pinus taeda | reverse complement strand
ACCTTGACACATCAAAATCACTTTGTAAGAGCATATTTGATCACTGTAGGAAGGCTGGAAAGACTGACACTAACAGGAACATTGTTGCCATGTCCACTTGAAAATCCAACTGTGTGCCTCTCATCAAGCAAAGTCATACGATACATCGCATTCAACGTCATATCCAAGTCAGGCAACTTTAATTCCACAGCCCATAGTTTGGTGGGCCAAATTTGTATTCATTGTAATGACCGACCTATAACTACAAACAGAATGTGAATATTAGCATGCATATGAGGCATCCATACGATAGTTACATATGCATGAACTGCATGTATTGCACTAGTATACATACTGCTAATATTAGAAAATGTCTAAGTTTAGGTTAATGACTTGATTATCAAAGTAAAATAATAACCAGAATATAATAAATATATCGAGTGGGGTCCTTGATATGTGCACCAACCTTATATATATAATCCTTTAATCAAAAACATATATATATGTATAATGAATTATAAATTAAATTTATTTAATTTATAATATAATTTAATTAAAGTAACTAAAATAATTTATTTAAAAGTTAAAATAAAGTGATTTGTTTAAATCTATAAATAAAGCAACTTAATTAATATGAAAAATTAAATAAGACAATATATTATTAACTCTTTAACTAAATAAATAAATTATTTCAACACTTCATTGCAATTATGAATATAATTGCCTCTAACCAAAGGGAAAAGAAGGGTCGAGAAGGTAGGAGAGTAACAACAAAAGTGTTAAAATTGGCAACTAGGGCTAAATTACACCTTAGGACAGCTCATATGATGGAAATGATTATTGCATTGGATTCCTCTTTTCTGTTGATTTTTCTTAATCTAACACATCAGAAATTCCTATTGCATTATCTGATTTATTTTACCTACTTGTTTATTCCATAACAAGTTATTTAACCATATAAATACTGAAAATAAACACAAATGTGGTCTCAACCATCTACAGATAATCAACTGAAAGAATAGACAAACACACAAGAGACGTCGTTATTTTTGGACAATCGTCCCCGAAAAAATCCAACTTGGGAAAACAGGTGCGGTAGTTCTGAGGGTTTTATTATTAAGCAACTTTCTTGAGTACAACTAGGGTGCCAAACTAACTCACCCAATAGAGATATTTATCTGGCAGTAATACCTCTCTTCGAAAGCAAATATTCAGCAAGCCTGCTCCATGAAAATCTCTCCAACGCTTCTCTGAGGCTCTTCGTCATCTCTCTTGGCCTCTACGTCACTCTGAAGCCCTCTACGTCAGCCTTCTGCTGCTCCGCGTCACCCACGCAGGCCCTGTTGGCCTCTGTGCAGTCACTCTGGCCCTCTGCATGGCTCCTGCTGGCTCTGCGTAGCCTCCTCTAACTTTGCGTTGGTCCTTCGGCATTATCTCTACCTCTCCGTTATGCACTCACTGCCCCTCGATACAACTCAGATCACTTGTTCGAATTTTCTCAGCAAACCCCACTCCAGAAAATCGAACTGATTGATCAATCTTGGTGTGTCTCCAACTGACCCTCAAGCCTCCTCTTATACCTTTTATGTTGAGTCTTCAACAGCCAAGATTAAATCTCTAATCAATGGCTAGGATTATATTTGGATTGATCCATATCTTTTAGAACATTCTCACCCAGTTTTATATTAATACCCATTAATATTTTAATTTTCCTAAGTTTAGACTTAGGAACTCCATTAAAAATATTAATTATTTTAATATCTCTCTAACCAGGTGGAATTTCTCCACACCATTTCTGGGTCTTGGATACCTCATGCGCTTTAGCCTCTCCACCAATTTTCATGGCTAGAGCACATTCGATGCTACCCCAAATCAACATTATCAAGAGGTCCAATTTTGATACAATGATCATCTCATTTTGACAAGCAAAATTGGAGTTTTGAATTTATTCTTTCTCATGGAGAAATTGTCAATCTCGGCCCCAGTCAAATGTAGGCTCATGAAGCCCAATGGATGTGTCTCCTCACCCTCAACAAAGTGTATAAATAGGAGTGACCTCTCTCTCATTTGGACATCACTCATCTCATCACATATCTCTCTCTCTCCTCTCTTGGTTGGTTCATACAGCTTGGAGGTACCCTCTTCCGACGTTGCACGTGTGAGTGAAGGACGCTTTTCTAGGTTAGTCTGTTGACCGCAAATTTCAGGAAACAGGTCAACGTTGACTATGACTATTTGACCAAACATTGACTTCGATCTTGAGGGCAGAATTCCGATTTTTAAAGGCTGCATTGATTGGCACAGTTTTCGACATGATTGGGACAATTTGACTAGTATGACTTCAGCATTGACTTCAGCCTTTGACTGCAGAAATTATAGCAGCATTTCACTGGGTTGACCGAACTGTTTTTGGGCTTACTTTGACCCTTTTGGAAGGCCGAATTCTTCTATTGTTGACCGAGTTGGTTGAAGGCATTTTGGGGTTTCTTTGACCACTTTTGACTTTCTGGTTAGGGTTGCATTGACTGTTGTTGACTACTAATTTGGTAGGACTGTTTTGGGCATGTAATTTTAATATTTGTACACTCTCTCTCTCTGTTGAACTATTGAAGAATAATAAGAAGATTTGATCAAGGGGTTTCCCCACATTGGGGTTTGTCCCTGGCATCTGCAATATCTTGTGTCCTCTTGTCTTGGCTTGTCTTCTACACATATTTTTATTTTCTATCTACATTTACTGTCAATGTGTTTAAGCTAATGTGACTGCTACTAGTCATAACTGGAAATTGTCATTGGGCTGCTAAAGGAACATTGAAGTAAATTGTGCTGAGCATAGAACATACCATTGTTATCTCAAATTAACACAATATCAGAGCTCAGGTGGAGACAAAGCCCAAGCAATAGTGAGAAAAAGCAATCAGTGAGGGAATTTTTTGGACAAGGACTTGGAACTAGTCCCAATGACGACTACATCTTTCTTCAAATTTGAGGACATGCTTAAGGACAAATCCGACTATCATGCATGGAAGATGACTCTAGATTTGACATTGGAAGAAAATGATGCTATGGACTATGTCAAAGGAAGAGCAGTGAAGCCTCCTTCAAATGCATCCGCAGTCGCACAAACAAAGTACAAGAAAGGTGAAGTTAAAGCTAAGAAAATTATTGTTGATTCTATTCACAAGTCGTTGGTTGCCTATATTTCTAATTTGAAAACATCTAAGGAGATGTATGACAAGCTAGTTGGGATGTTCAAAGTAAATAATGCAAATCAAGTTCTCTTTCTCAACAACAAGTTGAAAGACATCAAAATGGACAGAGGAGAATCCATCCAATCCTACTTTATGACGTTTACCGTATTGGAGAAGTCATTGGTGACAGGGAGCTTACTCTTATTGCATTTGGAGGCCTTACAAGAGAATGGGATGTGTTCAACACCAACATCCTCAACAATGACAAGATTCTGATATTTGATGAATTATTGGCTAGATGTACTCAAGAAGAAATAAGGATGATGGAAAGAGACAAGCCCTCAATAGGAAACAACCCTACCGCCTTCTTCGCTCATTCTAAGAGGAAGAACAATGTTGGTCCAAGGAATCAAGGACAAGGGTTCAAACCGGGATTCAAAGAAGGAAGAAAAGGAAGTTGCTTCAATTGTAACAAGTTTGGCCACTTCACTATAAAGTGTCCTCACAAAAAGGATACTCCAAGAGATGATGACAACAATAACAACTTCAAGGGCAATGGCAATCAAAGGAACAACAAGTTCAACAACAAAGGAAAGAGGAGTACTCCCGTTGCTTGAAATGGAAATGGTCGTCCTCCCAAGAAGTCGAGAAACTCTAGGAATGAAAAAGTTAATGTTGTAAAGCAAAAAGAATTATATCTTATTTCTGCCCTCACCACTGCCTCTCCTCCAGATACATTAGTTCATTGGTTGATTGATAGTGGTGCCTCAAGGCACTTCACTGGGTACAAAAAGGCTCTCTCAAACTTGATTGAAAAGAAGACAAAATATGGAAATTATACTTGGGGATAATGCCACTTATCCCCTGAAAGGAATTGGGATTGTTGCTCTTCACTTAAATCAAGGTCAAACTCTTCATTTACAAGAAGTGCTATATGTAGTTGATTTGAAAAAGAACTTGGTTTCTATTTCTGCGATGGAAGATAAAGGTTTTGAGTTTGCATTCTTTGATGGGAAGGTTTGTGTTTGGCAAAGGAACCCAAGAGATGCATTCACTCTTGGATTCAAGGTTGAAGGTCTCTATCAAGTTGGAAGAAGTCTGTTGGGAGCAATGACTTGTGATACTTCTCTTCAATCTGTATTATGGCACTAGAGATTTGCTCATCTTCATTTCAAAGCCTTGCCTGATGTAAGGAAGATGGTCACAGATATGCCCGAATTCAACTTAAATCATGAAGGTGTTTGTTAGGGATGTGAAGTTGGAAAACATACAAGGGGAACATTCCCCTCAAGTGAAACACAACCCACCGATATTCTTCAGTTGGTCCATTCTGATCTATCAGGTATGTTGCACGTGACATCTTTGGGTGGATATTTGTACTAAATGGAATTTTGAAATTATTCTCTCTTGGACAAATTGTCAAGGTCGGCCTTAGTCAAATGTAGGCTCATGAAGCCCAATAGATGTGTCTCCTCACACTCAACGAAGTGTATGAATAGGAGTGACCTCTCTCTCATTTGGACATCACTCATCTCATCACATATCTCTCTCTTCTCTTGATTGGTTCGTACAGCTTGGAGGTAGCCTCTTTCTATTTCGCACATGTGAGAGAAGGATGATTTTTGGGGTTAGTCTGCTGGCCGAAAATTTCAAGAAAAAGGTCAGCATTGACCAAGACTGTTTATCCAAGCTTTGACTTTGATCTTGAGGGCAAAATTCTGATTTTTAAAAGCCAAATTGATTGGCACAATTTTCAAGGTGATTGGGATAGTTTCACTGGTTTGACTTCAGCGTTGACTTCAATCGTTGACCACAGAAATTACAGTAGCATTTCACTAGGTTGACCGAACTGTGTTTGCACTGACTTTGACCCTCTTGGAAGGTTGAATTCTTCTGTTGTTGACCAAGCTGCTTGGAGGAAATTTTGGGGTTGCTTTGACCACCATTGACTTTCTAGTTAGTGTTGCATTGACTGTCGTTGACTGCTGATTTGATAGGACTATTTTGGGCATGTAATTCTAATATTTGTACACACTCTCTCTCCATTGAACTATTGAAGAATAATAAAAAGATTTGATCAAAGGGTTTCCCCACATTGGGGTTTGTCCCTGGGTTCTGCGATATCTTATGTCCTCTTGTCTTGGCTTGTCTTTTGCACATGTTTTTATGTTTTATCTGCATTTACTGTCAATGTGTTTAAGTTAATGTGATTGCTATTGGACATAATTGGAAATTGTCATTGGGTTGCTAAAGGAACATTGAAGTAAATTATGCTAAAGCATAGAACATACCATCATTATCTCAAATTAACAAAAAGGAATCGGGAAATGGTGGAAGGAGGAGACTGACATCAAAGAGGTTGGAAGACGGTGTGTTTGGGTATATAAGGCAGTCGAGGAGGCCATAACGAGGGGAAGTTATTTTTGTAGTTTTACAGAGACAGACTAGGAATTTCTAACAGAGTCATAGACAGAGAGGGAGATTGAGCTTGATTGTTCTTGAAGTTTTGTACACACGGGCCAGAAGATCTCCATTTGAAATCTTTTAGATCTAGGGACCATATAGGTAGACCCTAGATAAAATGGGAGGAAAAAAGGGTGGTTTGGTAGTGGAATTGGGAGTGACAACAGGTCAAGAAGATCTCCAAACAAAATCCCTGGTAAGTAAGTACTCACCAATGAATTGATAATTTTTTCTTAAAAAATTCATTGTAGGGTTACTGAGCATTAAATTTGTTATAATTAGGGCTTCACACACACATTGGTATATTTTGAGCATAAATGTTGTTAATGTATGTTAATTTCTGAAATCTAGGGCTTCACATTCATCACTCTTGTGTGACAGAAAGCGAATATACGAATGAACATAAACTAGTTCCTCAGCCTTCTTCGAGCCCAATCTATTTTGCTTCACCGAATGGATGAAGCCATATGTATTCCAGATCCTTTCTACTGAAGAGGAACTAGCCACCTGTGACAAGATCCTGATGGCCAATTTTTCGATATGTGGAAGTTCCCCACCATAGTAGTTCCACCAATCAATTGGACTTAATTTGGTCTTGTCCTGCATAGAATCAATATCAACACCAAAACCCTCTGATCCCACAAAATCAGCAAACTCTAAATGAACGTGAATCCCAGTTTCAAGATCTACAAATAGCTTTCTAAAAACTTTCTTAAATCCTTGTGAGACTTATGGGTCTTTGTTTGGTGTGGTACTTTCTAAATCACTTAGCAACTCTGTAGAATAATTTTATGGATTCACTGCATATGTAATATCCTGATTTCAAATTACAGCAACCAGAGATAACCATGAAAATTAAAGACAGTAATGCATAAATTGAAATCTGCACCTACCTGAGCTGCTTGCTGACTTCCGATTCCGCTGCTGAACTGGTACTCCTTTGATTTAATTTCGAGATGGCCAATACCACCCGACCTGACAGAGCAACCTGGTTGCCCGATCCAATACCTGCAATTCTCTCCACTGGATGTTATGAGATGGATCAGCTATATAATGTCTTAATACAGAAACATGAAATACATTATGAATTTTATGCAGGTTGCTCTGTCAGGTCGGGTGGTATTGGCCATCTCGAAATTAAATCAAAGGAGTACCAGTTCAGCAGCGGAATCGGAAGTCAACAAGCAGCTCAGGTAGGTGCAGATTTCAATTTATGCATTACTGTCTTTAATTTTCATGGTTATCTCTGGTTGCTGTAATTTGAAATCAAGATATTACAGCATAGGCCAAAAGGTGCAATGGGGTAGCCATCTTGTTCCACATTTTGGTCAATACATCTTTTACTACTCTGTAAAAGACTTCATCTAAGTCATTATGCTTGGCATTTATAGCCACCCTTATCTTCTCTATCACAGACTCAATGCCCTGATACACCTCTCCCAAATTAGGCATGTATGTGCCAAACATGAAGAGAAAATCCATAATTGGCTTAGTAAATGCCAAGAAGTACTCCACCCTATCCCACCATTCATCATCAACAACCAACCTTTTCACTGCTTATGCTATTTCAAATTGGAATTGTCTCCATCGATTCCAAAGAGGACTACATACCATTGATTGTAATGCTTCTTTCACCTGCATAAGCCTTGTTAAGACTATGATGTGAGATGCAAAACGAGTCTCGGCAACCTGCAAGTGCCAATGTTTCAATATATTAAAAATCATCATTGATTGAACACCTCTTATGATTCATGAATCATGACATTTGAGAATCCAATTTACATATTTTAATTTAGAGCCATAGAAATTAGAATTTATGAAATAAACTTTAAAGTTTAGGTACCTTAAGGAGCTCCAACCCCGCAAATTCCCTGTAAATTTCGTGGGACATATAGTGGTTTGTGATGAAAGCTTTGTGAAAATTCCTAAACCCGGAATTCCTACTACAGCAAACTAATGTTACTTCTCCTACTTGTTAATTCATACAAGTTATTTAATGTGTTCTACAGTAGATATCGAAGTAAATACAACTGCAACATTCACTATCTAAAATAATATGTCGAAACAAGAAACTGAACAATAGAGAAAGATACACACAAATGACACAGTTGTTTTTAAACAAACGTCCCCGGAAAAACCCAATGCGGGAAAACTGGTGCAGCAGCTCTGAGGGTTTTATTATTATGTAGTAGTAATTTCTGAATACAACTTTTGGATGCCTTCCCGGCAATCTAGTTACAGAGAATATCACTGATAGAGAGATCTGTGAGATTACCTCAAACTACACTGGAAATCCTGGTTGATCCAGCCTCTGGCTGCCTTTGCATTGCCTCTACATAGTGTTTGCGTCAGCCCAGCGTCACACTATCTAGGGACTGCATCACCCCTTCAATTGATCAATTTGTTGCTCAGGAAATTCGCTTTTCACCTCCCGGTCTCACACCTTAGCTTACGGCTTCTACAATCGATTCCTTCAGCTGATTTTCGGATTCCCTCTTGGCTTCTATGTGGCCCTGTGTCAACCTCTCTAGCTTTGCGCTGCCACTGCACGATCCCCTCTACCTTCTTTGTTGAGTATTCTCCAATCGGGAAAAATTTCCCTCCAGATACTATCCCTGCCCCTCACTACAAAAGATCACTATCGAAAATCTCTCCAACGGTTGCTCTGCTTCAGAAAATCGAACTTTTGATCTCTCGTTTATGTGTTCTCCAAGTCCCCATCAAGCCTTCTCATATAGTCCTCTTGTTGATCAATCAACGATCTAGATTAGATTCTAATCAATGGCTAGGATCATATTGACTTGATCTCCGCCTTCTTCTAGAAGTTTCACCTATAGTTTAATAATACCCATTAATTATTTTAATTTCCTAAGTATAGACTTAGGGACCCATTAAAAATAAATAATTATTTTAATAAAACTCTCTCCTGGTGGAATTACACAAAATGATTTCTGGGTATTGGAGAATACATGTGTCTAAGCTTCCCTGCATAATTTGAGACTTAGAGCACATTTCATGCTACCAGAAATCAACAAGCTTGAATTACATTTGCCTCTTCAGAAATAATTCAAATCCACACAAATTTCTTCCCCATCTTGCTCAACATAAGGTTCGATGAATGTACAACACAAGAGGTCCAAAAGATGTGCTAATATTTGCCTTCAAGAATTAGGCCTGCTACTCTACACACCGTTGCATTGTCAGTAACTACCTGGACAACATTTTTTGGCCCCACCAATTCAATTGCTTCAATCAAGATGTCAACAATGAATTGGGAATCTTTCAACTGCCCCTTACAATTCACTGCCTTCAAAAACATTGCCCCCTTGAGGCTCTGAGCAATCACGTTGATCAAAGGCC
The DNA here is from genome assembly GCA_000404065.3 of Pinus taeda. Taxonomy (NCBI): domain Eukaryota; kingdom Viridiplantae; phylum Streptophyta; class Pinopsida; order Pinales; family Pinaceae; genus Pinus; species Pinus taeda. The sequence continues at coordinate 146,073 of APFE031405738.1, read as the reverse complement.
TATTACTTTGATCTTTCCATCCATCAAAAGTGATGAACATCCATGAAATGCGCCACGAATTACGAATGGGGCTTAACTTAGCCTCCAAATCTAACTTCTTAGCGCTCAACAACGTAGTGTGGACCTTCCCATATCCAGGGCTCTTGTATCCTTTCGAGGCTTCATTCACTGCTTTAATGATCATTGCCAAATAAGGAGATCCCACAAGGTTAAAGGGACGCCATTTGCATAAATGCATTGACCTATAGCTGCATTTGCCTTCTCTCGAGCATCATTATTAAAACTATTTTCAAGCTGTCCCAAATTAGACAGCTTCGAACCAAGGTTGTGAATTCCATAATAGGAAAGTGGAGGCCTTGATGAAGATGTGAAATGTAACGTAACCAGGAGGGAAATCAAGTCTCAGAGGGAGTCACATCGAGAACTTCCAGGAGGGAAGTAGAAGAGCAACATGACACTAGATGGAGTAAGAGACCAGGATAGATTGGATGGAGCCTCAAACTTTGTAGTCTGGAAGGCCAAAATCTTATCCGTACTTGATAAAAATCGTGTCAAGCACTTCACCTTGAGGACGATAGCAATCCCAGTTGACCCAGCTGATAACGACAAGTACGAGGAGGCAATGGTGAGGGCCAAGAGCATCATCCTTGACGGGGTCAAGGACCATGTAGTACCACACATTTCTGAGAAGGAAATGGCAAATGAGATGTGGGAGGCCCTAAAGAAATTATACCAACATACCTTTGTGCAGAGAAGGATGTTACTAGAAAATCAGTTGTGGTCATACTAGATGAAGAAGGGAGAACCGATCGAAACTTCCTCGGTCGATTGAATGAGATCCGGGATCAACTGATTTCCATAGGGGCCACATCGGATCAACAATTGATGTTGAGAACAGCCCTGAATGTAGTCTCAGAAGACTGGGAGGTATTTGTCCAAAGTATACTAGGCAGAGCGACCCTTCCACATTGGGAGGAAATGTGGGCGACTCTTTGCCAAGAAGAGATCAAAAGGCTAAGTAAGGCAAGAAGCAGCGGTAAGGGGATTGAAGTCAAGGAGGAGGAGGATGTTTCCCTAGCATCTGAGGGAAAGCAAGAGAAACGAAAGAAGAAGGACTTCTCCAAGGTCAAATGCTTCCACTGTGGGGAGCTGGGTCATTATGCGACCCAGTGTCCAACGAAGAAGAGTAAGGGAGAGGCCTCCGAGACCAAGGCAGCGCCAACAAGGGCAGAGAAGGAAGTGGAGACAAACGATAATTGTGCCATGAGTGCACTCACGCCACTTGAGCGGAAGTGGGGAGACATCGAGATGTAGCCAGACGAACTACAAGCGATGAGGGCAGGATCCTCGAGGTACCTAGCCTCTTGGGTTAGACCATGCTACGGGAGCTTGAAGAGGAGTAGCAAGACTGACGGATGTGGGTACAGACGGATCTATATGAAGCAGCAGAGAGAGCTACAATGTAGAACTCCCAGAACAACGCAAGGCTAGCTAGCCGCAACAGTGTGAGAGGCACAGGAGTGTTGCACCAGTGCAAGATGGCACAAAGAGGTGTGCAACGGTGCGAGATGCAGGGAGTTGTTGCAACAGCGCAGAGGTCAGAGAGGGAGCACTTGCCAGCGACAGAGGGAGCTTCAGCATCAGGTGTACTCCAGCTTGATAGAGAGGTTAGAGTTGGGAGATCAAACTAGCTCCCTCAGCCAACTGCGTCGACCCTCCTGGCCTCTGTGTGGCTCTACATGATCCTGTCTTTGCCTCCTTCAGCCTCCGCACAACCTCTTCTAGGCTCGAACTTGATGATGCAGTCACTACGTCACCCCTTCTTCGCTGCTTTGCTGCTAGGAATAGCTTTTGTCACTCGGGACAGTTGTTTTCTGTTGTTGCTACTCTACTCTGGTGATGTCCTCAGTTCTCCTGTGATCTGCAACCATGCTCTGATACCATGTTGAAGTTTCTAAGTCTAACAGTTAAAACCCTCCATGCACTTTACTAATTTATTACTACCTACTTGTTCTGTTAATTAACAAGTTATTTTCCCTGTAAATACTAAAAATAAATAAAAGTGCATGATCAACACATTACAGATCATCAACTGAAGGAAACCAAAACAAGCACACAAATGACGCCATTATTTTTGGACTAATGTCCCAGGAAAAACCCAATGCGGAAAAATCGGTGCAGCTATCTGAGGGTTTTATTATTAAGCAGCTCTTTCCTGAGTACACTGGGTGCCAAACTGGCTAACCCGACAAAGATAAAAAAATATGGCAGCAATACCTCTCTTTGGAAACAGGTATTCGGAAATCCCGCTCCACGAAATCCCTCTCCAGCACAATCTGAAGCTCAGCGTAAGCCCTGCTAGCGTCTGCGCCAGCCTAAAACCCTCTGTGTCAGTATACTAAGGCTCTGCACAACCTCTCTGGGCCTCTACGTCACTCCTGTAGCCCTTGCATGGATGACGCAGGCCCTTTTGGCTCTGCGCAGTCTCTGCTGCCTTTGTGTGGCTCCCTCTAGCTCTGCATCTGCCTCTCTCTGCTTCTCCACTAGTCTCTCGGCACTGTCCCTGCCTCTCTGCCTCGTACTCACTGCCCCTCGCTGCAACTAATCACTGAGTCTATCTCTCTTAGCAAACCCCACTCTAGATAATAGAATCACTGATCACTCTAGTGTATTCTCCAAGCGACCCTCAATCCTCCTCTTATGCTTTTCTCGTTGACATATCAACAGTCGAGATTAAGTCCCTAATCAAAGGCTAAGATTAGAGTTGGCTTGATCCATACATTTTGGACCATTCTAACACAGTTTTATTTTAATTCACATTAATATTTTAATTTCCCTAAGTTTAGACTTAGGGACTCTATTAAAAATATTAATTATTTTAATATCTCCCAAACTATTTAGATCTCCCCAAACCCTTTCTGGGTATTGGAGATCTCATGTGCCCTAACCTCTCTACCAAATTTTGTGGCTAGAGCACATCCGATGCTACCCCAAATAAACAACTACCATGTACCCTAGAAATCCATAGAGAAAACTGACAATAGGGACATTACATCCTCAAAGCATTAAAGGGATCGACTCCAAATAAATCTAGAGTAGAATACACCCTGCTCATCAAACTATATCCCAGATCTAGAGGAGCAATGAGAGATCCATTTGACATTTTTTGCGTCCAACCTACGATGTTAGGAGAATACCTCACCCGTACACTCACCTGGATTTTGCAGCTAGGCTTCACAATCGTTCCAGTAGACTTCGACAACGAGCCAATGTCCCCTTGCCTATTTCACCCCATCCATCAAACTTAGGAGACATTGACATAATTGGCCCCATTGTCTCATCTCCCTCTGTCTCTCTCTCTCTCTTGACAAGTTCTTTGCTTGGGTTTTCCACCTTTCTAGTCATTGGCAAACTCACTTAGTGTTTTGTAATATTGTGTATTCATCACAATTGTATACATATGTTTTGATACTACACATGCAAGTTTCTTTCTTTGTATTATTTTTGGCATTTTCTACGAATTATGTTGGCACTTCCACATTGTATTCATACTAGTTGTACTCTTTAGTCCCATTGGCCTACTTTTGTGGTCATTTGTCGGACATTCATATCTCATCTTATCTTATCTCAAAGGAATTTACTTTGTCATAACAAGGCTCTCAACTATTTGTTTCTAGTCCTTCACACCAAACTCTGAAGCCATAAATAAATAGATGGCAACAAAACACAAATCAGCATAAGAACACCATAGATACGTATACGCTATTAAAAAGACCGAACATTGTGATTCAACATGTACCATTCTAGCATAGACTTTTTTCACTTGAGTTGTTTCCAATAACATGAACAATGAAATAATGTAAAAACATAAATGCAGAAATAATGTGAAAACATAATATGCAGAAACAAGAAGTCAAACCATTTCTTCTTGCATATATACTTCCTTAGTTTCATACCTCTTTATGAGATAGAAAAGCAGCAGATGTTCTTCCTCCACGAAGATCCCAAGCATAAATATTACCATATTTACTTCCAACAATTGCAACCTACATAATAAAGAAACGAACTGATAATCTCATTCATATATATGATAGAAACATGCATTCTGTAACACCTTATGATCCAAATATATATGTGTGCGTGTGTGTGTTAAGTGTTCTTTGCCTATAAAGATTTAGCATAAATGTATTTAACATGAAGTATTCGAATGTTAAGTTATATTAAGTGCTCCTCATGTCAGAAAAATTATTGAAGTAAGATGTTCTACGCTAATTCTACAAAAAGAATCAAGAACTGAGGCCTATTTATTATTAGAGCCATTGCAACTTCATCAAGCAGAAAATCCAAGTGGTTAATGCCATGAGATTAATACTTTATCCTGCCCTTTTATTAAGGTTTGCATTGAATGGAATCCTGAGCACTCTAGTATCATAATTAAAATTGTACGGGATGGAAAAGATGCTACATAATTCAATTATATTATTTTCTTGAAGTAATTTCTCTTATTTAATTTGTATTTAATGCATCTGTAAAAAGAAATTTCATGCCTTTGGCAATTTTCGAAGAGATTTCATGCATCTCATGAAGTCCATCATGTATGTACTGAAATTACATCGATATATAGTGTTGAGAAGTTTTGAAACATATATTTCCCTCCCATGTGCAAATCACTAAATTAGTCCATAATACTTGATATGCACATAATGGCTATATCATAGACTTTATTCTTACTATATGTGTTTGGTGAAAAGGTTAAACTATCCAGAACTTCATAATATTCTGCTACTCATGAGAATGGTGTGCCCATGATAAGGAAATGGATATTCATTGCCATTAATAGTGGATCAGCCACATATAACTAGGAACATTTTTCTTTAGTTTGATGCACTTTAACAACACCTACAAGTATTCTGTTTTAATTTTCTATTTTAAAGTATGGTTGTGCTGTATGAGAAACTGAGAAGTTGTACACGTTAACTTTTGCAGTTACACCAAAAGTGTTTGCACCATCCTTTGGGTGCTCGATCAGAATTGTGATACATGGTGTGCACTCAGCCCCTTGATTGCCCAAGATGTATTGCTACATGAGACATAGAACTTAATGGATTTTCACAATTCAGATAGCTTGCTAAGTGGATGCTTGTGTCATGTCCCTTTTTGAGTAATGACTACAGGAGTTGACTTAGTAGCCTATTTGATTCCCGTAGGCTATAGTCGAAAGAAGGAGATCAATTAATTTAATTATTTAATGTCATTTGGGTGAAAAAAAACAACATTTCTAATCTGATGTTGAGTAATTAAATTAAAATGGGGTGTTATTTTATTGAGCAAATGACCCATGGTATTCTAATGATAAAGTTATAAAAAGAGGAATTGGAGTTCACTTTTGATGATGTAATGATTATTTTTATAAATGATTTTGGTGAGTTCTTGGTGCTTTTGAGTAAAGGGCAAAAGCCCTAGAGAGGATTAGTTTTTGTGGTGAGACACATCCACTGTAGCTAGTCAAGGAGGAATCATTCAGATTCTTCACATGTACTCAACGTCTAAAGGAAAGATAAATTTTGCCAAACGAGATGAAATCTAGTAGAGGCTTAATTTAGTCTTTGGGAAGGACGAATTTCCTTAAGGAGGCCAAATTTATCTTGGGGAAATCCAAATTAAATTGTGGAGGCCAAATACATTTGTAAAAGCTGAATTTTAAAGGGAGGCCAAATTTATTGTAGAGGCCAATGTTTTAAAACTCCGACTCAGCTGAGGGTCGACTCCGACTCCGACCCCGACTCGATATCGACTCGGCCGGCTCGATTCCAATGACTTGGTCGTTGTAAAAAATACATTAAATATTTATTTTTTATAAAAACACATCATTTTAAAGATTTTCATTCATGTTTCCAAACACACAGCATTAGAATATAGATAGAAGACAACACATGAATATATCCATTATATCAAAATGGCACCCAGTGCATTGTCCAATACATACATGATGATGATATAGAGATCAAAACAAAAACACATAACCAAGGAGGCTAGAAATGGCCTCTACAACAAAAGTTTGTGACCAATACTACTGGTTGCTGCTAGAGTTGCCAACATCATTTGGCTCAGTGTTACTTGGGAGCGGGAGCGAAAACAGGAGCGAGAACGGGAGCAACATTTTCAGAAGCTCCTGGTTTGGGAGTGAATCCTGGAGGAGTTCGACAACCGATGTCACTAACATCAAGGTACATAGAGGGATTGGTGCTCTTCATTAAATACGAGTTCCATACCCTAATACATGACAAAATTCAATGGAAACATTGCAATCCCCCAATTCTGAAATCCTGAAAAACTGATAAGTCTGCTGGATTTTGAATGAAATCTAAAATTCTACTTTCTCCATATGAAATCCAATGAGGCCAGAACCACTCTTCTTCATTTTCATCCTTTTACTTTAAGAATTTAACATTACCATGAATAGCATATCAATACTAGGGATCAGAGTCAAACAGGGAAACCCATGAGTCAGACAGGGAAGCCCGGGGAGTCCCCAAAAATGAAATTTCAAAAACAAATGCTGTTGAAGTGACTTGACCGGCCGCTATTACCAAGCCGGCCGGGTTGTTACCGAGCCGGTCGAGTCGTTAGCCAACTCGGCCGGCTCGGTAACAACCGGGCCCGCCGGTCCGGTTCAAAGGCCGAATCGACCCGGTTGGGCTATAACTCGGACCAACTCGGCCGAATTGGAGTCGAAACGACCGGTTTTTAAAACAGTGCTCAAGTCCAATCGATCGAAGCAATATTTTATTGAAGGAGCAGAGTTTAATTTGTGGAGGCTGAGTTCAGTGGGGAAGGCTAGTTTGATTTCTAGACGCCGAGTTCAATGGGAACCCGAGTTTTATTCGGAGGCCATATTAACTCTGTGAGGGCCAATTTCATTAAGGAAGTTAAATTTTATTGTGGATGTCAAGTTCCTTAAGGAGCTTGTGATCTTCTTCTTGTGGGGACACATTTCTCTGGAGGGGCCATATTTCTTCAGCCAATACTTGTCATTTTCCGAAGGTATCCACAAGTTTTAATAATTAAATTTATACATCTTAAAGGAGTTGTCTTGCATGTAATTTCATGAACAAGGGTAATAAAATTTGATTGAATTATTGTTGTTATTTGGGTTCAATTATTGAACAAGGGTTTCAATTCAATTGCATGCAAAATGTTTGAAGAAATGTCTCTACCTCTTCTTGTTTGCATACAAGTGTTTGAAGAAATGTTTAAATTCTAAAGTGTTTCACAAAATACATGAAAGAAAAATTTAAAAAATAATAATAATAATTGCAACTTGAGTAAGCCTATGTTAGCAAGGGATATTGCAATGGTATTAAAGTTGGTTTTCCTACAAGCCTAAGAGCACATGTTACTTTGATGAAAGGGTAAAGACCTCCCCCATTCTGAATCAGAAGGAGAAGAAGAAATGGGTGACAAAAAATAACAACTACTTGGAAGCATTATGAATGCTATAAATGGGTCGGCAAGAGGGCAGCAAGAGTTGGTGTTGGTTATCACTCAGTCTATGGAAAGCATTCAAGGGAACCAACATAATTCCAACCAAAATGGTGCAAGAAGGTCGAATGATCACAATGGGGATCATGTTGAGGGAAGCAACACCCATATTATAGCTCAAAATAATCCTCAGACATCTAGCATAGCATGATGTTACCAAAACCGAACCGATGATCAAACCGAAAAACCTTGTGGACCGCAAACCAGTCAAAACTAGACCAGAACTGGCAAAAATACTGGACCAAAAACACGGTTGACCAAAAACACATAAAATATTCAAATTCTAAAGAAAAACATATACATAGATCTGCATCCATATGAATCTAAACCATTTATACACCAAATAAGCAAAATTTATTATTTATGTAACACGTAAGGGTGCACATAACCAAAATAGCATCGAGTGCAATCTATCTCTGAACCAAAAATACATCAACAAATAAGCTATCGATGGCCTCTAGCATCCAAAAGAAATCACGCTATAACAAATGCCTATATATCATCAAATCATTGCCTATATTGGGATCTTCGTCATCAATATAACCTTCTAAGCATTAAATTAAGATAGAAAAAGCATAGCATGTCATGTCAAGATTTTGTTTGAGTGATGGGTACATTTTTAGTAGAGTCATGACAAAGGAGTTCGAGAACAAATGCCACTAACATCAAAATACATAGAGGGTTTGGTGCTCTTTATTAAATACTAGTTCGATTCCCTCGTACATGACAAAATCCAATGGAAACATTGCAATCCCCCCAATCCTGAAATCTTGAAAAACTGTTAAAAGTCTGCTGGATTTTGAGTGAAATATAAATTTCTACTTTCTCCATATGAAATCCAATGAGGTTGGAACCACTCTTAGAGATACAGATTCATTTCATGGTAATGTTAAAAATTTAAGTGACATGGTCATTTCATGGTAATGTTAAAAATTTAAGTGACATGGTCATTTCATGGTAATGAGAAAGTGACATTCTTCTGCTTTATCTTTCATTTTCATCCTTTTACTTTAAGAATTTAACATTACCATGAATTGCATAGCAACACTAGGGCCACAGGCTTTTATATTAGGTTGAAGGCCATAGGCTTCAATATTAGGTTGGCCTATGAGAGACTTAGAAGTAGACCAACCAACTGAGAAAAAAAAAAAAAAAAAAAAGGATTTTTTTTACGTTGCCTCGTGCAAGACCGTATAGAACCGGTCATGAATCGGTCGATTAAGTGAAATAGGCTAGTTCAATACCGAACCGATCGGTCTAGTGAAATAGGCCAGTTCGGTACCGAACCGACCGATTTGGTGAAATAGGCCAATTCGATACAGAACCGGTCAATTTGGTGAAATCGGCTCGTTTAGTACAAAACCAGCATATTACGATTTCGAAGCCCTAATCGAACAAGTTTTGCACCCAAGCCGATCAGACCAGTCAGTTCTGCCGGTTCTAATGGCATTAGCAAAGCATTGTCTAGGCGTTTCTTACCAAAATTCTTAGAAGAACAACAAGTAGAAAATCAAGGACAGTAAGGGCAAGGAGAAGGGTCTTTTGACTATCTAAGGGAGTATCAGGCACTAAGGGAGGAATTTCATGTAGCTATTTCCTTGCAAGACTTTTGCACCATTAAAAGCAAGCACAAGACAAGACAGTACAATAGGGGTTCAATAAATTACATGCTCCCAAGGAAAATGAAAAAGCTATCCATTCCTCCTTTTTATGGGTCATCTAGCTACACTGTCAAAGCATGGTTACCAATGGTGGACACATACATCCAATTCAACCCCATGAAAGAGATAGAGGCCATCAAGTATGCTACATGAGTGGTTGTGCCAAGGTCTAGTCACCTTGGGACATTCTAGCATCACCTCTTATCTTGAATTCACATGGAGGTTGATCAATCAATTTGATAACAAGAACCCTGAGTTAAATTATAGAGTGGTGTCTCAACTCAAGTAGACAGGTATGCCAAATGCATACATTTTTAGGTTTCAGAGCTTAGATCTTCTAACCTCCGAAACACGGGAGGATCTAATAAGCAATGTTCTCAAGAAATGGGAGGGTGACTTAAGACATTTGGATGAAATATTTGTTGAATAGGTTGTCATTGATGTTAAAGTGAGAGCAACTGCAAGATGCAGAGTACGTGCAGATAATGATGATGCAGGTGATGCTTTGAGGTCATGGATATTGTTGGTTTTGCAGTTGGATGATGCAGAGTGTTGAAACCCTAACCATTGGTTGAAACCCTAGCCTTAGGGTTTGGGTTTCTAGACAATCAACGCACCCCGCAGTTGTTGGAGTTTTCCGAGCAATGGATCAATGAACTTGTATTGGCAACCCTCGCCAATGGATTCTTCTCGTCCTACTGATTCTGGTGGTATGTGGAGCGTTTCGTGGGCCTTCCCGGTTTGAGAGAAACGTTCAGTCAAAGTTGAAGACCCAATTCAAGGTTCAAAACCGCAAAGGGCTACTAAGGTGGCATCATAGTATTGGTGTGATAGTTAAAACTTAAAACTAATGATGTGGTAATCTTCATATTGGTTGGCAGCTGATCATATCCTCTCATCAAACATCAAATAAATTTTTATGAGGGCATTTTTTTATTCAACCCTAAATCGACTAGAGTTTTGGACCTTCCATACAAATTAATTTAAAAATCAAAATTCCCTCCTAAACCCGCAAGTCGGCCTTATCCTGAGTTCAAAATTTAAATTTATTTTAAAACTGAATATCGACCTTCCAAATTGGTTATGTTGGCTTCAACCAAAAGTCATGTATAATATCCTCCAAGAAAACTATATAAAGGGCAGTGATTTGCCAAAGAATAATGTGCCTTGTGTTGCAGGTCTCGAATGGTCTGAGGCAAAACAGTTCAAATCAAATTCTTTTCAGTAAATATATAGATCTCTATGAGACATGTTTGAAGTCCTGAAGAGTTCGACGAAATTTCTCAAGGATTTCGTTTAAATTACTGGTTGTTCATACTCCTCCATCGAATATCAAAGATCAATGATGACATTATTCATGTCGTCAAGGACTTCGAACGTTATAGATTCCACATCACAATAGTTTAGAAGTGATCGTTGCCTTGAAATGCTCTTAGCTATTCTACGAGGGAAATCGCATGGATTTCCTTGAAGGATGTAATCATAATTTCTATTTCTCTTTATTGATGTGTAATATTCCTAATTAGCCATGGCTAATTGGAATATTCGATTTTGCTCAATTTTGCCTTCTATAGTTATTTATAAATAAAAAGGTGAGGAAAGGGAAGACATAACTCACTTTTAGAATAAAGTCTCTCCCTAGTAGCTCAACGTTGTAACTTAAAGGGGAACCAAAGGGGGCCAAAGAACCACATAGAGAAGGGGCCCACGTAGACACTTGGAGGGACTACGCAGATGGAGAGGAACACGTGGCAAGAGAAGGAGCTACGTTGGAGGAGGTGAGCCTTGGTGATAAAAGAGGCCAATGCTATAAAGGAGAGAAGAGCCTCCTCATTTTGTCATTCGATTATGAGCACTTGAGCTAGTCACTTCGACTTGGAGCCGTTGGCTGTTTAGCCTGTTTGCAACACTGTTTAGTGCACTGAGTGTCTCCGTTCGGAGATCTCACCCTTAGCCCTGGGGGACTTCGAGTGCCTACTCGAGCAAGGTAGTTCCAGCAGTCTTTTTGCAATAGTATTGATCTTTGGCATTGAGGAGGAGCTGAGTATTGGAGGACTGCGCAGTCTTGAGAGAGAGGGACGCAGTTCTTCTGGAGGTAGTTCCAGATTGGGGGTTTGTGGAGGAGCTGAGCTGGGAGATTGAGCAAGGGATCAGCCCTTGCATATTGGAGGATTTTGGCTGAGTTTCAGGCAAAGTTTTGGTGGGTTTTATTCAGTGGCAGTGCAGAGCCTTGAGGGATTGCGTGGGTCCTCAAGGGAGCGATTTTCGGGGGTCGGCCATTTCAGAAAAGCTTTCTGGGTTTTTCTGGGTTTCTTGAGTAGAGTTCAATTCCAGAGTTTCAACATTTTTTGAGGAGGGGAACAACCCCAAATCCTCATTTGATTTCCAACAGCATGGTAGTTCTCCAGCAGCTTGGACGCAGTTAAGAGAGAGGCCATTCCTTTGCTATTTTGAGTGTATTTCTTCACTTGTCTTGTGCAAGTTGAGGTGCCATCTTTTTTATCACCTCCCGTACTCATTCTATTACTCAGTATAGTAAAATGGCTTAGCATTCCTCTCTACATTTCTTGAGTATCTGCTTATATTTCATGTTTATATTATTATATGTTACACCATTGTTATTCTCATCACTTTGAGTTTCCCGGTTATTATATCATTTGTACGTATTTGGTTGGAGTTTACTGGGGTTTGAGGAATATATCTGAAACGGGATATTACAATGGTATCAAAGCATAGATCTGGCTCAGCCTGTGGAGCTAGCAATCTATGACACCAGGGGAAAAGCCCTACATCTGTTACAGAGGTAGGATATACAGAGACACAAGACGTAGGTTGGAGAACACCTACGGGGAGGGAGACTGTGTTCCTGTGGTGGACACAGAACAGGAGGAGCCTATGGTGGACGCAGAACAAAGGGAGCCTGTGGTGGACGCAGAGCAGGAGGATCCAATGGCAGATGAGGATGGGAAGAGATTTGCGAACATGCTCCTCAAATCAGTGCAGGATCTGTCGAGGCGGATCAAGGTGATGGGGCAGAGATTCACGGTAGTGGAGGCTAGACAGTATGAGAACCCATGGGTTTTCCAGGTTGGTGAGGGATTGGGTACATCCCACCATTTTCCAGAGCAAGGTGCCACTCAGCGTGACACTACTCGACAGATGGCCTCACATGCCCCTACACGCTCTACCATGCCCACTTTCCTAGGAGCAGACACGGGGGCTGGAGCCCAGCAGGAGGTAGAGCCCGGTCATATGGGCGACTATTTTGCAGAGTACCAGGCCTATGGGCAAGATTTCAAGGACACTCTCTCATTCAGAGACTTTGTTCAGCTCCAGCGAGATAGTAGACCCCGCGACCATCACAGAGGACACTGGCATTATCACGATGGAGACGCCCACCGCACAGCTAGTAGATTTCACTTGCCTACGTTTGATGGTTCATCAAACAGTTCGGCAAGGTCTTGGGTGGAGAAGCTGGACATCTATTTCCAGCTTAACCAGATGTCGAAGGCAAAGGCCATCAAGGTGGCAACATTACATTTGGATGGAGAGGCCCAAGATTGGTGGTTCCATGGGATGGTTACACTCGGACATTCCACAATGACGACATATGTCGAGTTCACCAGGAGGTTGATGGAGAGGTTTGACCGAAGGGATCCGGAACAGCACTTTATTGAGCTGATGAGGCTCAAACAGACTAGGAGCCCAGAGACCTATATTGCAGATTTCTTGAGGGTTTCTGGGATGGTGCCAGATCTATCCACAGCACGAAGGATCTACATGTTTATTGAGGGGTTAACAGAGCCACTTCGGGGTCTAGTCTGGCCGCACTCTAGGATGCTATCAGTAGGACCCGCGACTTACAGGATGCCTTACCCAGGACCCGGACACCTTACCCCCAGAGACAGGCTTTCCAGCCTAAGGGGAAGGACATGAGGATTCCGCCTCCAAAGGGGAATCCAGGGCAAGCACAGATTAATGATGATGTCAGGAGGGAGCTGAAGAAGAAGCGGTTGTGCTTCACCTGTCAGGAGCCGTGGGCACCAGGACATAGATGTGCTACTGGCAAAGCACATTTTATTGAGGTCTTCTCCGAGAGCAGCAAGGAAGAGGATGAGGAGGATGATGTGGAGGCAAGAGATAGTCATGCGGTGTAGGGTCCTTTGCCGCCTCCACCACCACCAGCAGGTGGTGCAGCTTTTGCACCTACCGAAGGATCCCTTGCAACATTGTGAGGAGTTCCCAAGTACTTGACGCTACGCGTACGGGGGATAGTACATGGCCAGCGAATATCAGCGTTGGTTGACAGTGGGGCCACCCACAACTTCATCGATGCACAGATGGTTGAACAGAGAGGTATACCGACAGAGAGCTTCGATGGATTTTCAGTTCTGGTCCCAGGAGATCAGACCATGGTGTGTGCTCGTTATGTTCCAGAGTTATCAATGACGATGGGCACCTACACACTGACTAACCACTTCTTCGTGGTCAATATTCCGGACACCAACATAGTATTAGGTGTTCAGTGGCTTATCACTCTAGGGAAGGTCACGACAGATTGGAAGGCCCTAGATATGGAGTGGAATGATGAGAAGACAGGGAGGCATGAGAACATACGAGGACAGCACACATACCCGCCTCAGACTGTTTTGGCTCATCGGATGGAGGCAGTCTTCCGGAAGGGAGACATAGAGTGGGCAGTGCAGCTGCGTACATCAGAGGCAGGGACCACAGGACAGACAGTGCACCCAAACATACAGTCCATCCTTGACTGGTATGCCACAGTATTTGGGGAGATTTCGCCAGGACAGCCACCGGACCGGGGGTTTGAGCACACCATCGAGCTTAAGCAAGGCATACAGGCAGTGATTACTACCCCTTATAGGCATCCCAAGGCCTATCGGGATGAGATTGAGTGGGCCATTCAGGACTTGCTGGCTCTTGGGCACATTCGGCCGAGCACGAGTCCTTTTGCTTCTTCCGTGGTGTTGGTAAAGAAGAAAGACGACACATTGAGGATGTGCATTGACTACAGGACCTTGAACAGAAGACACTGAAGAACAGGTACCCCATACCTAGGATTGATGAGTTGATGGATGAGTTGAGAGGAGCACGGTTCTTCTCAAAGATAGATTTGAGATCTAGGTACCATCAGATTCGCGTGAGGGAACAGGACATTCCCAAGACCGCCTTCAGGTGTCACTATGGGCACTTTGAGTTTTTAGTGATGCTCTTCGGACTAACCAACGCCCCCGCTACATTCCAGTCTTACATGAATCACATCTTCCACAGTTATTTAAGGAAGTTTGTGTTGGTGTTCTATGATGATATCCTCATTTACAGCAGGACTTGGGAGGAGCATCTCCAGCATATTGAGACAATGTTGCGCATATTGGAGGAGCAGCAGTTCTATGCCAAGCTCTCCAAGTGTGAGTTTGGGTTGACGGAGATGTTATACTTGGGACACATCATAGGGGTGGATAGAGTGAGGGTCCACAAGGAGAAGATTAGGGCCATCAGAGATTGGTCAGAGCCGAGGAACGTGATAGAACTTCGAGGATTCATTGGCATTTGCACCTACTACCGGAAGTTCGTCAAGAGTTTCTCACAGCTTGCTGCACCCCTGACAGATTTGACGAGGAAGGGAGCATTCAGTTGGTCAGATTCAGCGCAGCGAGCCTTCGATAGGCTCAAGGAGGTTATGAGCAGCTGCCCAGTGTTTGCATTGCCGGATTTTTCGTAGCCATTTGTTTCGGAGTGTGATGCATCGGGAGAGGGGATTGGCGCAGTATTGATGCAGGGAGGTCACCCTATAGCCTTTGAGAGCCGGAAGCTCCTTCCGCACGAGAGGTTGTATTCTATATACAACAAGAAGATGCTGACCATCATGCATGCATTGGCCAAGTTCCGACAGTATCTAGTGGGTAACACGTTCAGGGTGAGGACTGATCACAACAGCCTCAGGTTCTTTTTGGAGCAGAAGCAGCTACAGGAGAGGCAGCAAAAGTGGATCAGTAAGATCCAAGCATATGACTTTGACATTGAGTATGTCAAGGGTAAGAACAAGGTGGTAGCAAATGTCCTTTCATGTAGACCAGCCACGTTGTCTCTTAAGAGCTTGGACGTAGACTGAAGGGCTCGACTCTTAGTTGAGTACTCCAAGGACAAATTTCCATGTGAGGTTCTGGATGGGCAGGTGTCGAATGACAGATACACGGCGGTCAATGAGATCATCTACTACAGGGACCGGATCTTCTTGACTGAGGGGTCTCAACTCAAGAAGAAAATACTTTAGGCATCACATGATTCACCATTGGCCGGCCATCAGGGGTTTACCAAAACCTATAGGGCCATTAGAAAGAGGTTCTCATAGAAGGGCCTCAAGCAGGACGTACTTCAACATGTACGGGAGTGCGATGTTTGCCAGAGGAACAAGGGGGAGATGAACCATCCAGCAAGAATATTGCAGCCTCTTCCCATTACGGAGGGGAAATGGGAGTGTATTTCGATGGACTTCATCACAGGGTTGCCCATGGTACAGAGCAAGGATTGCATCTTTGTCGTCGTCGATCGACTGACAAAGTACTCATACTTTTTCGCCATATCCGCACATTACACAACAGCACAGGTGGCCGAGCTGTTCTTCAGAGAGATCTTCAGGTTACATGGTCTTCCCAAGACCATCACCAGTGACAGGGATGGCCGTTTCATGGGCGGATTTTGGCAGGAGCTTTTCCGGTTGGTGGGGACGGAGTTGACACCGAGTACCAGTTATCACCCACAGATGGACGGGCAAACAGAGATAGTTAACAAGTGGTTGGAGGGCTACTTGCGTAACTATGTCAGTGGGCAGCAGCAAGCATGGCTGAAGTGGCTACATCTAGGGGAGTACTACTACAACACTACACATCACATGTCCATTGGTATGTCACCATTCTATGCTTTATATGGATATCATCCTTTATCTTTTGCTGACGTGATGTTTGGTGCTAGCAAGGCTCCGAGAGCCAAGATTTGGATCCAAGAGAGTCAGGATATTCTCCGAGCTCTCAAGGATAATATGGCTACAGCGCAGAACCAGCAAAAGTTGTATGCTGACAAGGGTCGGGTGGAGAGACAGTTTGAGGTAGGGGACTTGGTCTACCTACGATTACAGCCATACCGACAGTCATCACTAAAGCAGAAGGGGGCTGAGAAGCTTAAGCCCCGCTTTTATGGGACATATAGGGTGATACGCAGGATTGGACAGGTTGCATATGAGTTGGAGTTGCCCCAAGGCAGCAAGATCCATAACGTCTTTCATGTATCATGCCTGAAGAAGGCATTCGGGCAACATGTGACAGTGACAGATAAGCTACCACCCACGGATGATGAGGGGCATTTAGTGTTGCGGCCAGAGGCTATTATTGATAACAGGGAGAGGCAACTACGGAACAGGACAATCCGGGAATCCTTGGTGAGATGGAAGAATTTACCGGATGAGAATGCCACTTGGGAGAGAGAAAATTTTGCAGCATCCATCACTTGAGTTGCTTGAGGACAAGCAACATTTTGCCGGGGCAGACTGTAATGTTCCTAATTAGCCATGGCTAATTGGAATATTCAATTTTGCTCAATTTTGCCTTCTATAGTTATTTATAAATAAAAAGGTGAGGAAAGGGGAGACATAACTCAGCTTTAGAATAAAGTCTCTCCCTAGTAGCACAACGTTGTAACTTAAAGGAGAACCAAAGGGGACCAAAGAACCATGTAGAGGAGGGGCCCATGCAGGCACTTGGAGGGACTGCGCAGATGGAGAGGAACGCGTGCCAAGAGAAGGAGCTACATTGGAGGAGGTGAGCCTTGCGGATGAGAGAGGCCAACGCTATAAAGGAGAGAGGAGCCTCCTCATTTTGTCATTCGATTATGAGCACTTGAGCTAGTCACTTTGACTTGGAGCACACTGGTTGTTTAGCCTGTCTGCAGCATTGTTTAGTGCACTGAGTGTCTCTGTTCGGAGATCTCACCCTTAGCCCCGGGGGACATCGAGTGCCTACTCGGGCAAGATAGTTCCAACAGTCTTTTTGCAGTAGTATTGATCTTTGGCATTGAGGAGGAGTTGAGCATTGGAGGACTGCGCAGTCTTGAGAGAGAGGGACGCAGTTCTTCTAAAGGTAGTTCCGAATTGAGGGTTTGTGGAGGAGTTGAGCTGGGAGATTGAGCAAGGGATCAGCCCTTGCATATTAGAGGATTTTGGTTGAGTTTCAGGCAGAGTTTTGGTGGGTTTTATTCAGTGGCAGCGCAGAGCCTTCAGGGATTGCGTGGTTCCTCAAGGGGGCGATTTTCAGGGGTCGGCCATTTCAGAAAAGCTTTCTGGGTTTTTCTGGGTTTCTTGAGTAGAGTCCGATTCCAGAGTTTCAGCATTTCCTGAGAAGGGGAACAACCCCAAATCCTCATTTGATTTCCAGTAGCAGCACGGCAGTTCTCTAGCAGCTTGGACGCAGTTCAGAGAGAGGCCATTCCTTTGCTATTCTGAGTGTATTTCTTTACTTGCCTTGTGCAAGTTGAGGTGCCATCTTTCTGATCACCTCATGTACTCATTCTATTACTCAGTATCATAAAATGGCTTAGCATTCCTCTCTGCATTTCTTAAGTATCTGCTTATATTTCATGTTTATATTATTATATGTTGCACCATTGTTATTCCCATCACTTTGAGCTTCCCAGTTATAATATCATTTGTGCGTATTTGGTTGGAGTTTACTGGGGTTTGGGGAATATCTCTGAAACGCATGTTGGTGACTATTGTTGCACGTCTATAGAGAAAGACACTGAATGTGGGAAATAGTACAGACTTTCTGTGAAAAACCTGAATGCCCACCTGTGACTTTGAGAAGGTCGATATGTTCTGATTTCTCTGCAACCAATTTCGGGTCTTTTGAACAATGAATGAAGGGCAGATCTCTAAGCCTCCAAGGGTCTTATATTTTTGTAGTTTGAGTTTTGGATTCGTTGGGTTACCCTGCTTCTGAAATGATTGATCCCTGCAGCCACTAAGAAGCAAATTCCCTCTATGGCCAAGACTTGCATTTATTTTGGGAAGCAATGATTCTAATTCAAAGGATCACTTGAATTTCATCACTCTCCATTGAGCCCTGTGTAGAGCAACGATTCTAATTCAAAGGATCGCTTGAATTTCATCCTAGGCTTTGCTATATCTCCACGATGTCAATGTAACACTTTGTGGCATCTTTATGGTTGCATTATGTTGATAGTGGATCACACCTATTTTGTATGGTTTGAATCTGCAATGGATTACAATATCTCTATAATATCCCCAATTTTGATTTTCAGCATTTGAGAGGAGTTTGGGAAGAGGCTATAATTCTGGCACGGGGACTTAGGAGGAAAAGAGAATATTGCGGCTCTAGTGGAAAGTGTGGACCACAAGAAAGAGAAATTCGACCGAAGGAGGGAACCACACTCTTGGAAGAGAGAGGAAAGAGAAACGAGTGTGAATTAAGGGAGAGAGAGAGAGTGGGGACCACAAGGAGAGAAGGAGCCATGAATTATAAATAGAGCAAGAGGCACTCATTTTGGTCATTCATTCATCTATTCAGAAACTTGTCTTTGACATAACATGCCTGAGCGGAAGCGAAGTCTGCAAGTGTCTCCGAGCGAAGATCTCAACCCTTGCTTCGGTGGACTTTGAGTGCCAACCCAAGGAGGGAGTTCCATCCTTTTCTGATTGTTCCAATAGCAGGAGTGTGAGTTTGTGTGGAGGAGAAACTAGCAGAGAAGCGCAGAGACTACGCAGTGCTTAGAGGAGACACACTTGAGAGTTGAGGAGTGAAGGGAGTTCCGGCCTAAAACTTGAGGTGGAGTCCAGGAAAGTATTGTGGGGGCTTTCCCAACATTTTGGTGGAGCAGCAAACGCAGCATCTACTATAGGCTACATTGTTTACTTGTGGAGGAAGACCAAGCATTCGGGGTCAATTTTGGAGCGTCAAATAGGACAAACTCTTTCTAGGTTTTTCTGGGTTTTTGACAAGGACCTCTGAAATAATTTGGCAGAATTTTCTAGGCAGATTTGTGGGGTCAAACAAGGGTTCCAATCCAGGCAGCAGATAGAAAAGCTAGGGGGAATTTTGGGCCGAAATTCTGAGGTCAACATTTGGCCAATTCCTTCGTGGGTTTTTGTGGGATATTGGTGGAGAGGTCAAGGTTAATTTCCTGGAATTTTCTAAGCACCAAAGGAGGCCTAGCAGCAAATCTTCACACCCAGCAACGTATTTATGCGCAGTTCAGCGCAGAGCCAAGAGATAGAGCAGCGGCATATTTGAGGGGGGCTTCTTATTATTCTTTTGGGCTTAGATATCTTGCCTTGAGCAAGCACAAGTGCACTCTTTCCAGCACCTCATTGTACCCTCTTCATATTATAATAAAATGGCTCAATAATCCAGTTTTTGGATTTAAAATGGTGTTTTGATACTAGAGTATTTTTCTGTGTGTTTTTGGTTATGCTCGTTTTGTTTATCACTGTATATTTCCATTAGGAATATTACAGTTGTATCAGAGCCATAATTTTGACTCAGCCTGTGGGAAACCCTTTGTCCTATTACAAGACCAAAATAAAATATAAATAAAACTAAGAAATCATGGGATCCAAAGAAAGGTTAAAATCAAACAACATGGTGGTAACCTTGAAGGAGGTGATTAGGATGCAACAAATGATGAATGATGTGGGGGTGAAGTTGATTCATTCCGCAATTGGGATTATAGACATGATTGCAACTGATGTGGAGTTATTGGGAGCAAACTGGAGGACATATCAATCATTCGGTCATGGTATTCAGGCGTCCCTCTCTTTTTGGGAGTTCTGTGAACTAAGAGGCATGCACAAACCAATGGAGATTCAGTGGAATTTTGCAAGGATGATGAGGAGGATTAAGGAAGAAGACGAGAGAGTAGTTCAAGGAGAGAGTTGAGCATACACCCGTTCATGAGATGCCATCCGTTGTTGAGGTATCTCGGTTTGTGACCTGGTGCCGTCGGCTCTCCCGATCCCACCCGCTTCAGCTCCCGCGCTGTCGGCTTCTCTCCCGTCGGCTCTCCCTCTCCCGTTTCTTTCCTCCCTGCCCGCAGACACTCGCGACTCATCTGGCGGCGGCCCGACTGCGCGACGGACGTTTTTCACTACGGCGGCAGCCCGACTGCGTGGAGGACGTTTTTCACTGCGACGGCAGCCCGTTACTCTGCGGCGGCTGTTCTGGCCCCGTCGGCTCCCAGTCTACCTCCGATCTGATCCCGTCCGCTCCCGTGGCCCCCGATCTGCTCCCGGTGGCTCTGCTGATTGTTCTGAGCGGCGACATATACACAGACTGCGCAGTGATTAACTTCGGCGGCGGCCCGACCTTGCGTAGAGACGTCCGTTCTGCTCCCGTTCGACGGCAGCTTTCCGGCAGCTTTCCAGACTCCCCTGCGCGACGTTCCTCTGCTACAGCGGCGGCTCTTTTTGACGGATCTTTTCGGCGGCGGCTGATTTACGTCATGATCCTACTGTTTTCTTCGGCGGCGGCTAATTTACGTCGTGCCACTTTCCCATTGCCCTGTGCGCTCAAACAGTGGTAAAATGATCAGGTAATTATGGGTTCCCCGCCCACGAAACCTGAACACGAAACCCTCAGTTTCAATAACAGAGGACCTTCCCGTTACCTCCACCAGTGCCTCAATCAACCGAAAGAGACTTACAGCCCCAGAGACATTGCCATGGAGTCAGACTTCGCCTTCTGGACATCACAAATCAAACAATTATTGCGTCGGGTAGATTCCCTTGAAACCGAGAATGACAAGCTCCAGGCCGAGGTAAACATCCTCAAGGACAGACTTTCCTTCGTGGAAGGGGAAAACTTGTCCCTTCGTAAATCAGTGCAAGAAGACCCCGCAGAGACAATTTCGCATGCAGAAATCCAGGAGATCAGGAACAAGCAGGAGGAGATTATATCCCAACAAGCATCCCGCAGACAGGAGACAGAAACACACATCAGCACATGGGCACAGGTGATCCGGGGAAAAGACAAACCCTCTCCTATCACGGCAGTAGAGGAAGTTATACAGGCTAAACTTGTGGAAGAACGATCCCGTAGAGCGAGAGAGCTAAACCTCAAAGTGAGAGGTCTTCCTCTCCCTTTATCTTCAGCAGATCCGATGGAGGTGGCCACAGGCTTCTTGAGAGACACCCTCGACATATCTGATATCAACTTAGACAAAGCCTAGCTAGGACAGGACTCCACCTTATTTATCCGTTTCGTTAATACCACAGATCGTTTACATGCTCTTCGAGCTAAGCGGAAGCTTTTTCATCTTCCACACAAGATATTCCTAGATGAGGACCTCACTCGGGCACAGGTAGCTGAACTCAAACAGGCTAGGGAACAAGCGATGGCAGCAAGACAAGCAGGCAAATGGGCAGTCATAAGGAACCTTCGCGCTATCATTCGAGACTCCTTCCCCCCAGGATGGACACCTCGAGCAGGCAGTTCTAAATGACGGGCCCGTCTGGAGGGGAGTCGAACATCAGGGATTACAATTCACTGTTGGAATGGAAATGGGTCTTTTTGGTCTTCACCTGGGCTACTTTACGACGCCCTTGAGTCAGCAGATATCCTCCTAGTAACAGAGACCCATGAGAGCCCAGTTCGACCCCTCCCAGATGTAACGGGGTACCAATGGCACTCAGTATGTAGACAGGAAACAAGGAGCTCAGGGGGGGTCAGAGGGTCAGGGGGAGTAGCGTGCCTAGTCAAAAACGAGCTCAGAGAAGTGGTAAACACAGATGAGTACACCAGGTACATGTGGATCCAAATCAGAACAGGATACCCACCCCTGAGGGATATCTTTATTGCAGTTTGTTACTTCCCCCCCACCACATCTTCGTTTGCCATCCACGACGATGTAGAAAGGGACCCCTTCACCAGCATATACCCTGACATCACTAAATTCTCAATTGATGGAGAAATCATCATCATGGGGGACTTCAACGCCCGTACCAAAGAACATCAGGTCCCACTCCATGATCTTTCAGGGGATGTGTTCTGCACTAGGGGTGTGGACCTGGCTTCAGCAGGCTTGCAGAGAACCTCAGAGGACGCCCTGGGCCCCATCACAGCCTACGGTAGACACCTTTTGCAGTTGAGCGAATCACATGAGCTGATAATCTTGAACGGTCTCTCGCGCTTCCCGGAATCCCGCTTCTTCACGTGCAGGCCTCATGGAGGTGGGGCTAGTGTGGTCGATTACGCCTTAACCGGCAGAGCACTACTCCCTTTTATCCGAAATCTCTCTGTATCTCCCATCCCCATGGCCGACCACGCACTGCTTTCACTTTCGCTTTCCCTTCAGTCTGATCCCCCCCGACCAATTCACCCCCCACCTCGATCCCCCGCTAGAACCATCTTCTGTTTTGAGAAGGGTGACCCCGACATTTTCTCCTCCTCACTCCAGCAAATCCTCCCCAACTCAAATGACTTCTCCCGTCTCGAGACTGTTTCGGATAAATACCACTATCTCTCCTCAGCAATCTGGGAGTCGGCACTTCAATCCTTCCCTCACTCCTTTCGGACCTCCCCGACCTCCTGCAAGACAGGAACTTCCCCTATGAACAAATGGTACGATACAGAGTGTAAACTCCTCCACCAGGATCTCCGCCATGCCTTCCGTCAATCCCTTCCCTCTTATTCTTCCATCCAAAAGAACTACCGTCGCCTTCTCCGTCACAAAAAACGACAGTTCATTTCCCAACAAAGAAGGGAGCTTTCCGCCCTCCTTACCAATTCCCCCAAGCAATTCTGGGGCAAGATCCTCCCCCGGCGTTCTCCTCCTCCCGCTGATCTCAACCCAATCTCCATGTTCTCTCACACCTCTCGTCTTTATGACATTCCCGGTCAGTCCCAGATACAGGTCACATCTCCTCCCCTGTCCTGCCACCTTTTCACCGATAAAGATGTCAGAGAAGCCATCTGGGCGATGAATAGCAGCAAAGCAGCGGATGAAGAAGGTTTCCAAGCCGAATTTTTCAAACATGGCCTACGACCCCTAGTTGGATACCTGGCAAATCTATTCAACCATGTAGTCCGAGATGGGTTCCCCCCCATATGGTCCCATCATATTATATACCCCATCCATAAGTCAGGGAACACCTCGGACCCCAACAACTACAGGACAAATATGGTGGGCCATACTTTCTCTAAACTCTATGCCACTATCCTTCACAGAAATCTTTCCGATGATTTCGAAGAAAGAGATCTCAGAGCCAGAGGCCAAGCTGGTTTCAGACCAGATCACCAGACCATTGACCACATCTTTACACTCCGCGCTGTGATCGAGGAAGCACGCCATCAGTCCTCGAAGGTGTATTGTTGCTTTGTGGATTTCCGGAAGGCCTTTGATTCAATCCCGAGAGAGGACCTTCTTCAGCGACTCAAAGACATCAGTACCTCACATCCCGAGCTGACTGTTGTTATGCGTCTTTACGAGTCTGTCCTGGGCCGTCTTCGCACTGTAGGGGGGCTATCAGAATTCATCAGGAGCACGATTGGAGTCAAGCAGGGGTGCCCACTCTCCCCCACCCTCTTTGGGATATATATTGATGAGCTCGAAGCTTTTCTACGGGAACACGTACAGGAGTCTGACGGTTGCTATCTTCATCATGTTTTGATCTATATCTTACTTTTTGCAGATGACATTGCACTCTTATCTTCATCACCAGAAGGGCTCCAGAGACAGCTGGATGCATTAGCACTATTCTGTGATCTCCGGAAATTGACAGTGAACCTGAGTAAAACAAAAGTAATAATCTTCAATGGGACGAAGAAGTCTCAGGATTTCCAGTTCCTCTTCAAGGGAAAGACAGTGGAGATTACCAATAGCTACACGTACTTGGGATTATAGTTTTCGAGCCCCCGGTTCAGTATGCGGCCAGCTCTGCAACCTCGGATCAATAAGGGGTATGGCTCTCTAGCCATATTGGAGAGACAATGTTTCCGCCATCACTTCCAGGACATCTCGTCAAAGTTGAACCTTATGGACACCTTGATCCGACCCACAGTCTTGTACGGATCGGAAATTTGGGGCCCTTCCTTACTGGAGTCAGACTGGGCGGCAGTTGAGAGAATCCAAACTCTCCTCCTCCGACGCATTATCCGTTGCAAGTGTACTATCCCACAACAAATCATTCTGGCCGAATTTGGTGCGCAGCCCTTCCGCCTTGAGACAACTTTCAGACTGGTCTCCTTTCTCCACCGAGTTCGGAGCTTCGCAGACACTTTGAAAGGGCGAGACAGGTACCATTATCTAGCCTACTGCTCTTCTGAGGACATCGACCGCACACAACCAGGGAAAACCAAATGTTGGTATACAGGAGTCTCAAAGTTCCTCAAAACAGTGGGACTCCACATAGATCATCTCCCCCCCTTTCAGTACTCCTTGAACGCCCCCAGAGGACTCCCCCCCAAGCAGGAACTCAATAAAATCATCAAGGAAGACATCTACAAACAGTTTATCCAGGTCACATGGATTGACACCCCGGGGGGGCTTCGTCCGAAAATGGCTTTCTATGCAGAGCACTTTTTGAGTATCAGAAACGGGCTTATAGTTCGCCCCCAGTGCACGCTTCGACATTGGATGCATGCTCTCCGAATCCCCCTCGGACAGTTCAGAGTTGGATCACACAGGCTTCGGGTAGAGACAGACCACCAGATAGAGAGAGTTGACAGGATTTGCCATCTATGCCATACACAGGAGGTGGAAAACGAATGGCACTTCATTTTCGGGTGTCCGATATATTATGAGATCAGAGGTCGCTTTCACTGTCTATTCAGAGGACCGAATACCCTTTCCAGCTTCTTCAACTACACGGACCAGAGATGCGTCGCACTCTACATCCAGGAGACTCTTAAGCATCGGGAGCATATCCTCCAGCCTCCCATCCGACCCAACACTACTCGACAGATCACCTTTTTCTTCAGTACACTCCCCTCAGCCCGAGGAGTTAAGAGATCAACCAGTGAGAATACCAATCAAGCCGGCTCACACATATCGGCAAACCCTCGTTCAGTTAACAGGAGAAGCCCCTTGCTTACGAGGACCCAGCAGCAGAATCGTGCCAGGCATCTCCTCGAGAGGCAACCCAGGATCATTAGATCACGGAGACAACACAATGGGAGGCAACCAGTGCCCACTATTTCAAGCCAGCAAACCTTACTGAACTTCCCACAGTTCTCTTCTCTCGGCCTCGGATGTTAGGAGTATCGGACTCCCACATTCGCGTCCCCAGGGTCTTCCTCACCAGTGATCCTGCGATGCAGTCTAGAGATCAATCGGCGAGACCGGGATCGGAGCTCCATACGCTCTTCCTGACCCGCTTTGTCTTTATTTTTCTATCTTTCTTTCAGTATTTGTCTTTATGAGCAGACCATTTGGTTCTCCTACTGGGCACGACCCCCCTTTTTGTAACCGACAGTCCCTTTGACCTACTTTGTGGTCATTCGTTGGACATTAATAAAATTATCTTATCTTATCTCAAGTGATAATAGCGCACCACGAGTTGACAAGGTGTCAGGAGACATCTCCACTGTTGATGAGGAACCAATAGGTACAGGGGCATCAAACCTATGACAAAGTTGTCGGACGACAGTCACCTACAACTGACTAGTGAGCATGTCTTGCATGCTGGGTTGTCTATGGAGTAGCAATTGGAGGCTCATGTTGAGCCCGTGATCGAGGAGGATGTGCAACCATCCTTTGGGCTAACCATTGATGACGGGCAGCATAGAGACCACACGTTCAGATTTCAGCACAATTCGCTTCAAAGGCACACTTACAGGATCTACAGCGTTATCAGTCCATCCCTACACATTAGATTGAGGAGAGGCAGAGTTGTCTAGGCATACCAGAGGAGATGACCATGTTAGAAGCACTCTTGGGTCACCCTTGCCCATTGGAGAGAGAGGGACAAAGCTACCTAGTAAGATCTCATGTGTTGACCTGGGTAGCGGGATGAGATGATCAGAGTTGCACAAGGTGTAGCATCCACATGTTGGGGTTGTTCTATGTGCAGGAGTTCGTGCATTCGATCCCTCTCTTGGGGTTGGATGGCGAGAGATTCTAAGTTGGTACCCTATGGAGTGGGCTATGGAGATGGTGGTGGACCTGGGTGTAGCTCAGCAGGAGCTTCCAGGCACTAGAGATACCGGCAGCACAGACTGGATTGGGTTTCGTGTGGGACTGACTATCATTTTCCAGATATGTCGTCTACCTACAACCTGGATGTTATAGTTGACCTAGCAGTTGAGCATGCATATTCGCTAGGGGAGTCTCGATAAGCAGCGGTGGCCAACCAGTTTACGAACAAACTCCTTTGGTTGTCTTGGTATGACATTTGTACACGGGATCATGAGGTGATCAACGTACTCTGGCAGGAGTTTGTCAGAGGAGGTGGCATTGGCAGGCCACCGGATGGTGCCTTGTATGGAGTTGGGGACTATTCGCTTCTGTGTGAGGCACAAAGGACGTAGAGGAGTAGCACGGTGGTAGCATCATTGTTGACAAATAGGGAAATTCACTTCTCGATCACTCAGGGGAGATTGGATTGAAGATCCATTCATCGACGCGTATAGTGATGCGATGGTGGAGATGATGATACCGATCAGGTGTGGGTCGACATGTAGAGACACAGCTCTAAGCCATCACATCCAGGGATGTGTGGGAGCATCTAGTATTGAGCAGTCGACTACAGGGGGACAAGGAGATGCACGGTGGTGTACTGTAGTGTGTTGGATTGCGTTGTAGAGTAGGAGTGCCTTACATCACATTGAGCACACGGGGGGAGAGACTGTTGCCTTGACACAAACAAGGCTTCGAGGGAGTTATTAGCAAATCTGAGGCGAAGAGACTGTCGTACGTAGGATCACTCTTGAGCATTCTGGCAGACTTTTGATCATACCCTTTGGGACATACCCACCCATCATCCTCTAGTGTTGCTTACAATCATAGAGTATTTGGTTGTTTCCCCTTGACACTCTCCATTCAGGCAATAAGGCATGGGAGGCTCAGGCAGAGCAGAGTGGGGTCAAGCTGTATAGGACAGTGCATTTGATGGATGGATAGCAACGACGGTCTGACGGATTGCAGATGAACTTCTCCCTAGTTGAGAGGGAGTGTTAAAATTGGCAACTAGGGCCAAACTCCATGTGGATCACCTTATTTATGGCTACTAATATTTTCCTAGATTCCTCTCATCGAGAGGTGTAGAATTGATCTAAAGATCATCCGATTTCGATAAGTACTTATGGAGACATGAATTTATTTTGATTATGGACAAATTGTCAAGGTCGGCCAGCAAACTTATGTAGGCTCAGAAGTCCAACAATCACATCTATTCATCCTCAAAGTTTGCATATAAATACAAGGAACCTTCTTCCTCATTTGGACAATTCATTCACTCATCTTCTCTCTCTCTCTCTCCAACGCATAAAACGAGCCACTCTCTCTCACACGTGTGGCCGAAAGGAAGACGTCCTAGGGCAAGGAAGACGCAGAAAGAAGGATGCTAGGGCAGCAGGTCATCTCTTTGACCGGCAATGACCAAGCGTTGACCATCCAGAAGTGTGGATTGGGTGTGGTTGCCTCTCCTAGGCAAGCCACAATTTTTGGCACGAAAATTGACGTGATCTGACCTCTGGTTTGACCGGTGTTGACTGCCCTAGTTTAGGGCTGCAAGTTGACTTCAGAAATCTGCAAAATGACTATACTTTTGGGTTTCTTCAAGGGCTATTTCTTCAGGCTGTTCGACGACAAGTTGACCAGAAATTGACCAAGCATTTTAAAGGTCAATTTCAACTAGTTTGACCAAGTTTGACTTTGCTGATCTAGGGTTTGCTACTGCTGATATAAAATTACAGAATTCAGATTTTGTACTATTTCTCTCTGCTGAACTATTGAAGATAGAAGAAGATTTGATCAAACGGTTTCCCTGCATTGAGGTTTGTCCCTGGCTAGCCGCCACATCTTGTGTCTCTTGTCTTGGCTTGTTTTTTATTGATCATTTAATGTTCTATCTGCACTTTACTTAATGTATACGTGATTGCTAATCTCTGGGTAATAAGAAGAAAAATAAGTAAACTGCTTTAAGCATGGAACATACCATAATTTAACATGGTATCAGAGCTGAGGTGAAGACAAAGCCCAAGCAAGAGCAAGAGCAATCATCGAAGAGAACAAGGCTATTTTAAAGAAATCATGGGGTCCTCAACACACTTCCTTGCTGCAGACAAACTCCGTGAAAATTCTGCCTATCACGGATGAAAGATGTCTCAATCTAACATTAGAAGAACAGGAAGTGTTGGACCATGTGAGAGGCGGAATTTTTGAGCCTCCATCAAATGCGTCCACTATTGCTAGGAACAAATGGACCAAGGGAGAAGTCAAAGAAAGGAAGATCATCCGGGAATCTATCGACAAGCGCTTGGTGGCCTATGTTTCCGAGCTAAACACCTGCAAGGAAATCTACAATAGACTGGTGAGTTTATTTAAAGTTAATGATGCAAATCAAGTCTTGTTTCTTAGAAATAAGCTTAAGGAAATTAAGAAGGGCAAAGATGAGAGTATGCAAGCATATTTCTTAAAGGATCACCGATATCAAGAACAATCTCCTATCTATTGGGGAAGTAATTCCTGACAAGGAAATGACACTCACAACTCTTGGAGGACTGCCATCTGAATTGTATATATTCAGGACTACTCTTCTCAACAATAACATAATTCCTAGATTTGAGGAATTAATGGCCAGATGCATTCAAGAAGAAACAAGGATGGAAGAGCAAGAAATGCCCATACTTAAAGGTCATCCCTCTGCCTTCTCTTCTCATACTAAAAGAAGAAACAATTACGGGGCTAAATTCAAAGGAAAGGCTGGACCAAAGGGTGGAAGAAAAGGACGATGTTACAATTGCAATAAAACGGGTCACTATGCAAGGGAGTGCCCTGATAAAAGGGACTCACACCGGGACGATAATCAAAATTCCTCTCAAGGCAATCAAAGGAATGGCAGGTCAAATGGCAGAGGTAAAAGAAGCGCTAGAAATCAAGGAAGAGGACAACCATTCAAGAAGACAAGAAATTCCAAGTATGAATCTAACACTGTTAACAATAAGCAAGATGAATATTCTCTACCAACAGCGCTATCTACTACTGCTCCCCCAATTCTCTGGGAAATTGGCTTATTGATAGTGGTGCCTCAAGGCACTTCACTGGTTACAAAGAAGCTCTCTATAATCTGATACAGAAGGAAACCAACCTGGAAATTATTCTTGGAGATAATTCAAAATATCCTGTGAAAGGCGTACGAAATGTCACTCTTAAATGGAATCAAGGTAATACCATCCACTTACAAGATGTATTATATGTACCTGATCTCAAAAAGAACCTGGTGTCCATTTCGGCAATGGAAGACAAAGGCTACAAGGTGGCCTTCAGCGATGGCAAGGTACATGTATGGAAAAAGAACTTTAAAGATACTTTTACTCTTGGATTTTGAGTTGATTCATTATATCAGGTCGGAGGAAGTCCGATGGGTGTCATGTCTTGTGACACATCTCTTCAGTCCGAACTATGGCATCGGCAGTTTTCTCACCTTCATTATAAAGCTCTACCCGAGATCGAGATCCCTGAGTTCAGATTAGAGCAAGAAGGTTTATGTCCAAGATGTGCCAAAGGAAAGCTCAAAAGGGGACCATTCCCCTCAAGCCAAAGCAAGACCTCTGATATACTACAGTTGGTTCACTCAAACATATCCGGTATGATGCCTGTGAACTCCTTGGGAGAATATTTATATTACCTCACTTTTACAGATGATTATTCTTGCAAGACTTGGATATACTT
Source organism: Pinus taeda (assembly GCA_000404065.3). Lineage (NCBI taxonomy): Eukaryota > Viridiplantae > Streptophyta > Pinopsida > Pinales > Pinaceae > Pinus > Pinus taeda. The sequence goes on along the minus strand of APFE031405738.1, from coordinate 115,954 downwards.
CTTGAAAAAGAAGGATGAAGTGTTCTCCTAATTTCGGCACTTCAAACCCTTGATCAAGAATCAAACCAAAAAGAAGATCAAGCCCTTAAGGACTGATAATGGGACAGGATATGAATCCAATGAGTTTCATGACTTTTGCAAAGAGGATGGCATTAAGAGGGAGACTACTACACCATATACTCCTAAGCATAATGGTGTGGTGGAAAGGAAGAATCGTGTAATTGTGGAAGTTATCCGTGCTATGCTCCATGATCAAAGACTTCCGAAGTTTCTATGGGCTGAAGCTGCAAATACCACCGTATATGTACAAAACCGATGCCCTCATCAAACATTGGGTTCCAAGACTCCTGAAGAAATGTTCACCGGTAAGAAACCTGACGTATCTCATTTTAGAATTTTTGGAAGCCCTATATATTTTCATGTGCCAAAAGAGAAAAGGAATAAATTGGGTGCATCTGGAAAGAAAGGAATCTTCATGGGCTATAGCGAAAATACTAAGGGATATAGAATAGCTAGTCAAAGGGAAGTCGAGATTAGTCATGATGTCACCTTTGACGAAGATATGGCTCTTAGCAAGGTAGACTATCTTCCTACTTTAAGGGGATCTAAAGAAACTGACACTAGGGAACCGAAGGAAAAGGAAGATGAGACGATGCCCGATGTGGAAGAACATATGGATCCTATTGATCCTCCTCCGCAAGAACCTTCCTCTTCTAGGAAGAGGCCTTCATGGCTTAGGGGGACACTTGATCATGCTAAAGGACACATTGCACCCAGAGGAACCTTTCGTGAAAGTAAGAAGCCGAACGGGGATCAGGGATACCTGACCATCATGAGCACGATCATCCAAAATGAGCCTTTGTCATTCAGAGATGCTACCAAGCATCAAGTATGGAAGGATGCTATGACCGAGGAATATGAGTCCATTATGAAAAACGATGTTTGGGATGTGGTCCCCAGACCCCAGGACAAAGCAGTTGTCACTTCAAAATGGCTTTATAAGATAAAGCATGCAGTTGATGGAAGTACGGAAAAGTATAAGGCTCGTTTTGTCGCTCGTGGCTTCTCCTAGAAGAAAGGTATAGACTATGACGAGATATTTGCACCTGTTGCCCGATATACCACCATCCGCTCAATCATAGCCCTTGATGCTTCGTAAGGATGGAACCTACATCAGATGGATGTCAAGACTGTGTTCTCACATGGTTCGATCAAAGAGGAGGTCTATGTGGAGCAACCCAAGGATTTGAGATTTATGATCGAGAATCTCATGTGTGCAAGTCGAAGAAGGTCCTCTATGGGCTAAAGCAAGCACCCCGAGCATGGTATGAGAGGATCAATAGCTACTTGATGAAGCTGGGATTCACTAGGAGTGAAGCCGACCCTAACCTTTACTTTAAGGTTATAGATGACAAGCCTCTCATACTAGTGCTATATGTTGACGACCTCTTTCTAACAGGTGCAGACCCTCTCATTCACGAATGTAAGAGGGAGTAGGCATCTGAGTTCGAGATGAAAGACCTAGGACTTATGCATTATTTCCTAGGACTGGAAATCTGGCAGAAACCAGGGGAGATTTTCCTATCTCAAGGAAAATATGTGGTGAAGATATTGGAGAGATTTGGCATGGTGGACTGCAAGACCGTAACTACCCCGATGGAGCTTGAATTCAAGAAGTTAAGCGGTAGTGTTGTCGGACCTGTTTTATGAAATGCTACCAAGTATTGTCAACTCGTGGAGCATTAATGTTCTTGGTGAACTCCCGCCCAAATATATGCTTTGCAGTCAACATATGGTTGAGCCTCACCACTCACATTGGCTTGGTGCCAAGAATCTGTTGAGATATCTTCGTGGCACAATCACTCATGGGTTGAGATACATAGCCGGAGACGTGAGACTACTTGGGTATACAGATGTTGATTGGGCAGGCAGTTTGGTGGACCGAAAGAGCACTTTCGGGTGTTGTTTCTCTTTGGGATCTGCCTCAATATCTTGGATGAGCAGGAAGCAGAAGTTGGTGGCTTTGAGCACTGCCGAGGCAGAGTACATTGCTGCTAGCATGGCCTCCTGTGAGGCAGTCTGGTTGCGAAATCTCTTCAGTGAGCTGTTTGAATTTACATTGGATACCACTGTGATCCGATGTGACAACCAAAGCGGGATCCGTTTACCAAAGAATCCTGTATTTCATGATCGCTCCAAGCATATTGATATCAGGTACCACTATATTCGAGATATGGTGTAGCGAGGAGCAATAAGGCTCCAACATATCGGTACAGATGAATAGGTCGCTGACATTTCGACAAAGCCACTAGGAAAGGTCAAATTCCTGACTTTCCGAGAACGACTTGGTGTCGCTCAGAAACCCTTTTATGACCACCACTGATCTGGGATAAATGATACTGATCTGGGATCAGTGAGAGTGGTTCACACTATGAGACTGACTTCGGGTCAGTGGAGGATGATATGATACATCCTCGATCATTTCTTCTTCTTCATAGTTCGAGCAGAGCATAGTGGGGTCAATTTGTACAGGACAATGCATTTCATGGATGGATAGCAACGACGGTCTTACGGATTGTAGATGAAGTTCTCCTTAGTTGAGAGGGAGTGTTAAAATTGGCAACTAGGACCAAACTCCATGTGGATCACCTTATTTATGGATATCGATATTTTTCCTAGATTCCTCTCATCGAGAGGTGTAGAATTGGTCTAAGGATCATCCAATTCCGATAAGTATTTATGGAGATATGAATTTATTTTGGTTATGGACAAATTGTCAAGGTCGGTCAGCGAACTTATGTAGACTCAGAAGCCAACAGTCACATCTATTCATCCTCAACGTTTGCATATAAATACAAGGAGCCTTCCTCCTCATTTGGACAATTCATTCACTCATCTTCTCTCTCTCTCTCCAACGCATAAAAGAAGCCTCTCTCTCTCACACACGTGTGGCCGAAAGGAAGACGTCCTAGGGCAAAGAAGACGCAGAAAGAAGGATGCTAGGGCAGCAGGTCATCTCTTTGACCAGCGTTGACTAAGCGTTGACCATCCAGAAGTGCGGATTGGGTGTGGTTGCCTCTTCTAGGCAGGCCGCAATTTTTGGCACAAAAACTGAGGTGATCTGACCTCTGGTTTGACCGGTGTTGACTGCCCTAGTTTAGGGCTACAAGTTGACTTCAGAAATCTGCAAATTGACTGTACTTTTGGGTTGTTCAACAGTTGTTTCTTCAGGTTGTTCGAGGACAAGTTGACCAGAAATTGACCAAGCATTTTAGAGGCCAATTTCAACTAGTTTGACCAAGTTTGACTTTGCTGATCTAGTGTTTGCTACTGCTGCTTTAAAATTACAGAATTCAGATTTTGTACTCTTTCTCTTTGCTAAACTATTGAAGATAAAAGAAGATTTGATCAAAGGGTTTCCCCGCATTGGGGTTTGTCCCTCGCTAGCCGCCACATCTTGTGTCTCTTGTCTTGGCTTGATTTTGTTGATCATTTAATGTTCTATCTGCTCTTTACTTAATGTATATGTCATTGCTAATCTGTGGGTAATAAAAAGAAAAATAAGTAAACTGCTCTAAGCATAGAACATACCATAATTTAACAACAGTTGGATGAGATACCGCGTGTCATGAGCCAGTGGAGACTCTCCAATTGAGACCCTTGGTAGGTGCACGAGTTCTTGATAGCTGAGGTAGCATATGTTCCACGATTGAGCTCACACTTGAGTGATAGTGAATGGTAGACTTCATCTTCAATAGGGTACCCAGACTCCGAACAGTGTCCAGGTGTATCATCTGAAGTTGGGATAGCAGATTTCTCTGCGTATTTTGGCAGGAGAAGAAAAATTTTGCATGTGTGGGACATACTCTTGATACTTAGGGTCCACCCTGGGGACACATACAGGGGTCAGAGATGAGGATTAGACTGGTTCTAGTAGATAGCAGCACTACACACCAACACCCTGTGAGGAGAGAGAGTTATGAGCTCCCCGTATGTCTGGGGGATCCAAGGACCCGATTGGCAGGTGGATCACTCCCCTTTGTGATGAGCAGGGTCGTGGCAAAGGGTGATTTAGTTCACTTTGGGTTTCACACATGGGGGATCACTAAGACCTCCACAGCATGGCGAGGCAGACTTATCTTGTTATGGCCGAGGGTCGAGATTGGCAGTGGAGGGGTAGATATTGGCATCATGGGGATGCCCAGGCAGGACGAGCTTGGCTCTCACAAATCTTTCGCCACTAGGCCTCATGAGAGGAGGATATAGTCCACACACGGTGGGGAGTATGTCATAATCAGAGTAGCGCAGCTTCAGCATGGTGGCACCATTGTGAGATTAGCAGGGGACATGATCATCACCGCTTTTCACAACTCAATAACCTTTAGGGATGAGCTGACTACTATAGGGGGAGATCATGCAGATCTTCCATTGGGCTTTAGTGAGTCACAGATGGCATGGAGAACTTCATTAGCATGGCAGGTGGTCTAGCAGAATGATATCAGGAGAAGCTCACGTGAGCGAGATGTTGATTTGGGGCAGCATCGAATGTGCTCTAGCCATGAAAATTGGTGGAGAGGCTAAAGCACATGAGATCTCCAAAACCAAGAAATCATTTTGGAAAAATCCATGCGGATGAAGAGTTATTAAAATAATTAATATTCTTAATGAGTTCACTTAGGGAAATAAAAATATTAATGGGTATTAATAAAGATAAGGATGAGAAGCTTCCAAAATATAAGGATCAAGTCTATTTTAATCTTAATTGTTGATTAGGGACTTAATCTCAGTCGTTGATTCATCACCAGGAAATGTACAAAAGGGTACTTAAAGGTCAGTTGGAGATAGACTAAGGGAGACCAGTAAGTTCGATTTTTGGAGCACTGTTAGCTGAGAAATTTGAACTAGAGGTCTGGAGCGCAGCAAGAGGTAGCAGGTACAGAACAGAGAGTTAGGAATAGCACCAGAAGATCAGCACAAAGGTTAGAGAGGCAAAAGCAGAGCCTCTCAGGCAGACGCAGAGGCAGTAGGACTGTGTAGTCACTGGAGGGCCTGCATGGGTGACGCAGAGAGGCCCAGTTCTGACGTAGAGCCTCTCAACCAAACACAGAGACAGCAGGACTACGTAGTCACTAGAGGGCTTGCGTGGGTGACGCAGAGAGGCCCAGTGCTAACGCAGAGAGGCAGGATCTGACGTAGGGGCCTGGGAGCTACACAGAGTCCAGCAAGCCTAACGCTGAGTCTGTGAGAAGTGTTGGAGAATTTTTTCTCTGTTGGGTAAGACAATTTGGCACCCAATTGTACTAAAGAATTGTTAAATAATAAAATCGTCCTCTACTACACCGATTTTCCCGCAATGGGTTTTCCCGGGGACAATTGTCCAAAATATCCATGTTGATGTGTTTGATTCATGTGCTTCTATTTGTTTTTGTATTATGGTGTGATTTCTGCAGCGGAATTTATTTTAATATTTACTGAAGGGTTTTCATAAATAACTTATTGGGAAATAAGTAGGTAAAACAAATCAGTTGTTGCAGTGATAGAATTTTCAAATGGTACCAGAGCGAGTAATCAGAGACAGGAAGAGAAAATCAATTATGGGTCGAGATCATGATGCAGCAGCATCTACGTCAGGAGACTCGCATAGATTTTCAGAAAATCGCACAACAGACAGGAATTTCGACTTCTCTATGTCGGCTTCCATATTGGAAGAAGTTGCTTGTGTGACTAGCTTTGCATCATCAGAGATATTGTATATAGACAGTGGAGCCTCTTTGCATGTGACGGAAATCTGGGAATGTTTCTCAGATTATCAGGAGGAAAGGATGAATTTTCAGATCACCACAGGGAATAAGGCAAAGTGTACTCTAGTAGGGAAGGGTACCATAGTTTTTCAAACAGAAACGGGAGAACAGTTCCATGCTACCAATGTGTTGCATGTAACAGGATTTGGGGATGAACTTACTTTTCGTGTCGCAACTTCATGGCAAGGTCTATGACGTTTTCTTCATCAAGGAGAACGTATACATCAAACACCCGAGCTGGAAAAAGGAAGTGCAGATCGGGATCAGAATTAACAGGTTGTACAGATTACAACTAGAATCACCAATGGCATTGATAGGAAGTCATGGAGACAAGTTTGAACGAACTATAGCACAAAAGAATAGGACATTTGCATCATGGGGCTCTAAGAATTCTCAGAAAAACTGTAACAAGAGTTCTGGATCTTAGCACAGAATGAGATGATGTATGCAGAGGATGTGCTCTAGGAAAGTATGACAAAGCAGCATTTCCTAGAAGTAAACACAGGGCCAAAAGTGTACTAGAATTGATACACTTAGATATCTCTGAACCTATGTCCACTAAAGCTCTTAGTGGTGCCGAGTACTTCGTCACCTTCATTGATGACCACTCATGGAAAACTTGGATTTATTTTCTGAAAACCAAGGACGAGGTTTTCTGTCAATTCAAAGAGTTCAAGGCTCTGGTGGAGAATCTAACAGGGAAGAAAATAAAAGTTTTGCACTCAGATAATCGTGGAGAGTATGTCGATAAGGACTTCACTGATTTTTGCACTAAAGAGGGCATAAGAAGAGAGTGGACGACTCCTTACAATCCGGAGAAGAATGGAGTAGCAGAAAGAAAGAACAGGACTATCCTAGAAGCAGCTACGGCCATGATGTATGATCAGGATATGCCAAAGTTCCTATGGGCAGAAGCATCCAACACAGCAGTCTATATTCAAAATAGAACTCCTCATTGAGCATTGGGCAAGATTACTACAAAGAAAGTCTTCACAAGGAAGACACTTGAAGTCAGTCATTTCAGGATATTTGGGAGCTTAGCATATTGCCGCATACCCAAGAAAAAGAGGAAGAAGCTGGATCAAACTGTAGAAAAGGGATATCTAGTGAGATATAGGAGAACGCTAAGGCATACAGAATCTATCTACCAGGGAGCAGGAAGGTGGTAGTTCGACGAGATGTGAAGTTCATGGAACAAGGGCTTTCAAAAAATCTCGATAAATGCCTTCCAAGGAGCAGTCAAAAGGTGAGCCATTGGTCAAACCCCTTCAACCAACGGAAATAAAGAATTCTTCCTTGGATCAGGAAGAATCACAGGGGGAGGAGAAGCTAACAGAAGCACTTGCTACCAGAGGCAGAACGAGCAGGGAACTTCGTCAGATTCTCCATGCACACGATTTCATCGGTGCACCAAGAAACATTAAGAGGGAGCGAAAACAACCAAATAGATATCAAGCATTAGTAGCTCAGGATGGGGAGGTTGCTCAACATCAGGTATGGTTGGATGCGAAGGTAGAAGAATACAACTCCATAATGGTGAACGATGTCTTGGAGGTTGTGCCAAGGCCTCAAGACAAAATGGTGGTAGGTTCGAGATGGATCTACAAGATTATATACGTTGCATACGGCATTGTGGAAAAATACAAAGCCAGGTTTGTGGCTAAGGGGCATGCTCAGAAGGAAGGAACTGACTACGAAAAGACCTTCACCCCAGTAGCCAGGTATATATATATTAGAACTGTGATATCTCTTGCATCTCAGATGGGATGGGAGATTCATCAGATGGATGTCAAAACGGCATTTCTGAACTGGGTGATAGAAGAAGAAATATACATTGAATAGCCAGAAGGCTTTGAGACACATAAGAAGAAGTCTCATGTATGCAGTTTGAAGAAAGCCTTGTATGGGCTGAAACAGGCACCTAGAGCATTGTATGGTCGAATTGATGGCTATTTGCGGAAGATGGGATTTGTCAAGAGTGACGCAGATCCAAATCTATACTATCTGGTTGTAGAGAATGAGCCTCTAATCCTAGTATTATATGTGGATGATCTCTTCCTGACAGGATCATCCAAGCTCATCTGGGACTACAAGAAGAATCTAGCCACAGAATTCAACATGAAGGATTTGGGACAAATGCATTATTTCCTAGCGTTGGAAGTTTGGAAGCAAAACAAGGAGATCTTCCTTGGGCAAGGGAGATATGCTACAGAAATTCTGAAGAGATTCAAATGGAGGATTGTAGACCCATGGCTACTCCAATGATCACCAACTAGAAGAAAATTGATGCATCAGAGATTCAGAAGACAAGGATGTTGATCCTACCTTATACCGGCAGCTCATATGGTCCCTGATGTATCTGGTCAATACCAGGCCAGACATTTATTATGTTGTCAACACCCTCAGTTAGTTCATGGTGGAACCGAAGAGGGCGCATTGGGCAGCAGCCAAACATGTTCTCAGATATATACAGCGAACAGTCGATTATAGACTCTTGTACCCCAGGAGTAAGGATATCATATTGAGTGGATTTACCGATGCAGATTGGGCTGAAAGTTTAGTGAATCAGAAAAGTACCCCTGGGTACTATTTCAATATTGGATTAGGAATGACCTCCTGGTGCAATAGGAAATAGAAATCCATAGTTTTGAGCTCAGTTGAAGCAGAATATATGGCCGCAAGCACAACTTCGTGAGAAGCCATCTGGCTTAGAAAACTGCTTGTGAACCTATTCAGAAGGAAGATGGAGGTGACCAGGATCATGTGTGATAACCAGAGTTGCATCAAGCTCTCTAAGAATCCAGTATTTCACGATCGATCAAAGCATATTGATATTCAGAGTCACTTTGTCAAAGATTGTGTCCAACGAGGAGTTGTACAGTTGAGCTAAACTCCTACAGGAGAATGGGTGGCAGACATCCTTACCAAGGCCCTTGGAAGAACCAAGTTCAATTATTTCAAGGAGAAGATGGGGATGATAAAGAATCCATTTCAGTAGCAAAAATGGGTATGATGTTGCAGTGCAGTAGCAGTTAGAGTAGCACGATGCAACTTAATGAGGAAAGGTTGCATTGCAGTGGCAGTTAGAGTAGCATGATGCAACTTAATGAGAAGAGGTTGCAATGCAGATGCCGTATTGGGAAAAAGGACCAGCAACAGCATGGATGCAGAGGGAGTTGCAGTGCAGATGCAGTGTTGGGAAGGACCAACAGTAGCATGGATGTAGAGGGAGTTGCAGTACAGATGTAGCAGTGGCAGTGATAGAGCCATGGACAGCAGTAAAGGATGCAGCAATGCAGAGGATGTTGGGTAGGGAGGCTCAACATCAGCACAGGTACTGGTGCCATATAATCGGAGTCATGCTCAGTGTGGAGTATTACTAGAGCACAATCCTCGCTAAGAGGGAGTGTTGATTTGGGGTAGTGTCGGATGTGCTCTAACCATGAAAATTGGTGGAGAAGCTAAAGCACATGAGATCTCCAAAACCCAGAAATCGTTTTGGAAAAATCCATCCGGATGAAGAGTTATTAAAATAATTAATATTTTTAATGAGTTCCTAAGTCTAAACTTAGGGAAATAAAAATATTGATGGGTATTAATAAAGATAAGGATGAGAAGCTTTCAAAAGATAAGGATCAAGACTATTTTTATCTTAGTCGTTGATTATGGACTTAATCTAGGCCGTTGATTCATCAACAGGAAAAGTATAAAAGGGGACTTGAGGGTCAGTTGGAGACACACTGAGGGAGATCAGTCAGTTCGATTTCTGGAGCAAGGTTAGCTGAGAAATTCAAACTAGAGGTCTAGATCACAGCAAGAGGTAGCGGGTATGGAACAGAGAGTTAGAAACAACACCAAAGGATCCGCACAAAGGTTAGAGAGGCAGACACAAAGACAGCAGGATTGTGCAGTCACTGGAGGGCCTACGTGGGTTACGCAAAGAGGCCCAGTGCTGACGCAGAGAGACAAGAGCTGACGCAGAGGGTCTGGGAGCTGCGCAGAGGCTAGCAAGCCTAACACTGAGTCTATGAGAAGTGCTGGAGAATTTTTTCTCTGTTGGGTAAGCTAGTTTGGCACCCAGTTGTACTGAAGAATTGCTAAATAATAAAATCCTCCTCTGCTGCATCGGTTTTCCCGCATTGGGTTTTTCCCAGGACAATTGTCCAAAGTATCTGTGTTGATGTGTTTGATTCTTATGCATGTATTTCTTTCTGTATTATGGTGTGATATCTGCAACAGAATTTATTTTAATGTTTACTGAAAGGCTTTCATAAATAACTTATTGGGAAATAAGTAGGTAAAATAAATCAGTTGTTCCAGTGATATAATTTTCACACGAGATGTTATCTCTACAGGGATTAGGTGGTATCTTCGAGAGTATACTCCTGGAGTGCATGGGATGGCCTACGTGGTAGGACAGCTTCACGAGGAGTTGGGCACGGTCCCACATTATCATGATCCCCTACTCATTGATGGTATACAGGGGACTCCTTGTACTTATACCAGGAAAAGATGGACAGGGATCCTAGTATTGACGGATTCTTTCATGTTTGGACAGTGCAGAGACCTATGATGACTAAGTGGCAGGTTTGGACCCCGGAATTACTTATGGTGATAGGGATGATTAGCAAACAAAGGAGGTGTTGGTTCGAGCATTACTTGAGGACAAGCAATTTTTGGTGGGGAGGACTGTAATATCCCCAATTTTGATTGTTAGCATTAGAGAGGAGTTTGGGAAGAGGACATAATTTCGATACTGGGACGTAGGAGGAAAAGAGAATATTGCAGCTCTAGTGGAAAGTGTGGACCACAAGAAAAAAAATTCGACCCAAGGAGGCAATTCATGCTCTTGGAAGAGAGGGAAAATAGAAGAGAGTGTGAATTAGGAGAGAGAAAGAGAGTGGGGACCAGAAGGAGAAAAGGAGCCACGAATTATAAATAGAGCAAGAGGCATTCATTTTGGTCATTCATTCATATATTCATAAACTTGTCTGACATAGCACACTTGAGTGGAAGCCAAGTCTACAAGTGTTGTTTAGCACATGACTGTCTCCAACCGAAGATCAATGGACTTTGACTGCCAGCGCAAGGAGGGAGTTCCATCCTTTTCGGCTTGTTCCAGCCATGGGAGTGTGACTTTGTATGGAGGAGAAACTAGTAGAGCAGTGCAGAGACTGCGCAATGCTTGGAGGAGACACACTTGGGAGTTGAGGGGTGAAGGGAGTTTGGGCCTAAAACTTGAGGTGGAGTCCGGGAAAGTATTGTGGGGGCTTTTCTAGCATTTTGGCAAACCAACAAACACAACATCTACTACAGGCTACATCGTTTTCTTGTGGAGGAAGGCCAAGCATTTGGGGTCAATTTTTGAGCGTCAAAACTAGAACAAACCCTTTCTGGGCTTTTTTGGGTTTTTGACAAGGACCTCAGTGACATGGAAGCAATGATCTTGTGACCTTGATGTATAGTTGATGTGACAGGTTATTGTTTAGGGCTCAACATGTATAATGAGAAGAAATGTTATTGCAGCATAACTACAGTGGATGAGCAAACACAGAGGCAGGTTGATATGTGTAGTAGCAATATCAGCAGAGGACAGATTGGGCAGCAATGATAGTGAGTGGCAGCAGTGAAAGTGGTGGCAGTGGGAGTCGCAGCAGCGGTCGCTTGCAGAAGAAGTGACTATGGGAGCAGTAGCATAGGGAGTACAATGGCAGTAGTAGTGGCTTGATGATATGTTTTGGCAATAGTAGTGAGTGTGGTAGCAGAGGTAGTAAGTAGCAGCGACTACAGCAGCAACAACAACAACAACAGTTGACATAGGCAACAATAGTATATTGTAGCAGTGATGAACAGTGGTGAGCAGCAGAAGTACTAGCAATGAACAATGTTGGACAATCGTGGTAGCAGTAGAAAGGGGGAGTTGTCATCAATGGCAGTTGTAGTAGAGATGGCAGCAAAAAGAAGCAGTGAACAGTGGTGGTGTGGCAGCAGCAGAAGCAGTGGATGTTGTAGTGGCAGTAGTTGAGTGACTTATTGTACTTGGGCCATTATCCTTAGTACGGGAGCCCAAACCTTCAGGAAGCCTTTTCTTCCTTCCAGCGTGATTGGTAAACCTTGGGAGTCTTGTACTTCCTTCTAGATTTCTTTGGAAATGTTGTATGTCCATTCATATATAACAAAGCTTAATATCGAGTCATTCTTGTGTACAGTATATTTGATGTCATGATGATGAGATGTTTTTCATGTTTCTATGTAAGCTTTGAATGTTCAAGTAAATTAACTAGCCAATTGTAGAAGGAAAAGGAAATATTGATTCACCCCCTTCTTAGTGTTTCAACCAATATTGGGTATCATGGAGGAGCAGTCACTACATGCCAAGGAGTCAAAAAGTGAATCTGGCATGATAGGGATCATGTATTTGGGCCATGTGATCAAAGCGTAGTACAGGAGCATTTGGAGATAATCCAAGCCATATTAGATTAGCCAACACCGAGAACCCTCATAGAGTTACAAGGATTGAAGGATTTATTCAACTACTATAGGCACTTCGTTAAGGGGATTTCACAATTAGGTACACCCTTAACAGATTTGACTAAGAAAGGAGCTTTTGCATGGACAGAGAGAATTCAACAAGCATTCGACAAGCTAGACATGAATTTCCAATTTTAGAAAGTCATATTTGAGATGCTAGACATGATTTTCTAATTTTAGAAAGTCAATCCAGAATTGTCAAGAATGAAATTAAAGATAAGGAAATTCATCCTTGAGCTGCCAATTTTCAACACTCCTTCTCAGCTAGGGAGAAATTTCTTTCTACATCAAAGATCTCTACTTTCTCTGCTCATCTTTGTTCATCTCTTCTATGCTTCATCTGAAATAATGATGTCTCAATCTAAAGAAGAAGAATCATCATAGGGGATTACCACACATGACAAGGATCGTGCACAACAAAGTCTCATCTTTGCTTGGGGGGATTACCACTTGTCAACACATCACAAGGATCACGCACAACCAAGTCTCATCTCTGCTTGGGGGGATTACCACTTGTCAACACATGACAAGGATCGCGCACAACCAAGCTTCACCACACCCACTAGCCAGATGGGTGGCAATCCCAACAAGCCTAGCTTCTGGGTAGGATCCATACTAGGTATACTCTTGGCAAGTCCCAGAATTGATAGTAGGGGGCATTGCCACTTGTCAACACATGACAAGGATCACACACATCCTACAGTCAAGAGTTCCCTCAACACCAGGGGCTCTCCTGGATCCATTCCCAACTTGTGAGCTCAAACAAGAGGGAAGAACATAGCTCAATGTTCTCAATCATCCATGACCACCCCCACAAGGAAGGGCCACATCCGCCAATCCAAGTTGCTCTCTAAATACCAAAACTTCTCTTTCGGCAAAGGCTTGGCAAGTATGTCAGCTCTCTAATCATTAGTTGCAATATTATGGAGCCTCTCTGCTCATCTCTGCACCATATCCTAGATATAGTGATATTTAATCTCAATGTGCTTGGGCTTGCCATGCAACACAGGATTTTCTACAAGTCAAATCCCACTCTTATTGTCACAGTATATTACTACCGTATGTACTACATGCTCAAATAGCTCTCCAAAGAGCTTGCTCAGCGATATTGCCTCACAGCTACCCATGCTAGCAAGAATGTACTCGGTTTCAGTGGTGCTAAGGGCTACAAACTTATGTTTCCCGCTTATCCAAGATATCATGGAAAATCCCAAGCTAAAGCAACATCCAGATGTGCTCTTTCTGTCAGTAGAGTAACCAGCCCAATCAACATCAGAGTACCCATGTAGTCTCACATCTCTGGCAGTATATCTCAATCCAAGATCGATGGTCCCATGTACTCTCATATCTCTGGCAGTGTATCTCAATCCAAGATTGATGGTCCCATGCAGGTATCTCAGAACATGCTTTGCAGCAATCCAGTGTGCATGCAATGGCTTAATCATATATTGGCTCAGAGTATTGACTGCAAAACATATGTCTGGTCTAGTGTTCACTAAGAACATCAGTGCCCCAATCAGTTGTCCATACTCAGAAGGATTAGCCAAATCAGGTCTTGTAGCTTCATCACATCATGTTTTTTGAAATTTATTTCCATTGGTGTATTCATGGACATACATTCTGTCATACCAAATCGTTCCAAAAGCTTGACAACATATTTCGTTGAGAAAGGAAAATCTCACCAAGTCTCTACCATAACTCTAGGCCCAGAAAGTAGTGCATCAAATGAAGATCTTTCATTTCAAATTCAGAAGCTAACTCCCTCTTACACTGGAGGATAGGAGGTTCTCCACCTGTCAAGAATAAGTACATATAATATCAAAATAAAAGACATACCTTGGACCGCTTTGAAGTAGAGATTTGGATCAGCATTGCTTCAAGTAAAACCAAGCTTCATCAAGAAGTTATTAATGCAAGCATACCAAGCTCTTAAGGTTTGCTTCAATCCATAGATAGCCTTCTTCAGTCTACACACATAAGTTTTCTAGCCATGTACTTCAAAGACTTATGGTTGCTCCACAACTACTTCCTTGAGGAAGCCATGTGAAAAAGCAGTTTTCACATCCATTTGTTGAAGATTCCATCCCTAGCTAGCAGCTAGAGCCACAATTGATCGAATGGTAGTATATCTAGCAACAGGTGAAAAAATGTCATCATAGTCTACTCCCTCTTTCTAAGAGAAACCTCTAGCCACAAATCTAGATTTAGAGTTTTCAATAATGCCATCCGCACCATGTTTAATTTTGTGCAACCATTTAGAAGTCACAACAAACTTACCTTTGGGTCTTCGAACGACTTCCCATACATCATTATGTATGACAAACTCATATTCTTTGGCCATAGCTTTTTTCCATACTCGTTCTTTCACTGATTCTTCAAAGTTCATGGTTTACCCTGAATAATGTTGCTCATGGCTACAACGTATCCCTGGAACTAGCATGGTTTCTTGCTTTCTCTTCCTCTCAAGCCAATGTGTCTATCAGCGTCTTGTAGAATGTCATGAAGCCATAATGGTCCCTTTCTAGAAAGAGGATCAAATGAAGGAGGATTCGAAGGGTCTATATGTTCATCAGCAAGACTAGCCTCAGGTTCAAGATGTTCTTTTATATCCATGGCATCATCCCGTCTTTCAACATTAGTAGGGGGAGGAGTGTCTCTTTCTTTTCATGTTGAAATGTGTAACTAGGTTCGGTCTTCATAAATGTGAAATGTACTCTTGATTCTTGTATATTGTAAAAAGAAAGAAAAAATATTATTGTTATTTTTGTAGCATGGGTTTCATGCTCAAGGTCATTTATTTAGAGGTCAAGCACCCATTGAGTGCTTCTAGGGTATGCCCTAGTGTCAAGAAGTCAATAGAGTCATTGACATATGAAGAAGACCCTGTTGGGCACAGTGTAACATGTCAAAAGAATTATTTTCATATTTAAAAGTGTCAAAATACCCTCCAAGGCCAAGTCGGCCTGGCAGCTAAGAAGTCAACCTCATTAGGTCATGTTGTCCTCCTTGGAAGCCCATATATATGAGGGAACTCAACCTACTATGGACACTCACACACTTCTCATCATCCAAGCAAAAGTGAAGCAGAAGAAAGGCAAACGAAGAAGGATAGAAGGACACACAACGAAGTTGTTGGGTTATCTCTCTCTCTCTCTCTCTCTCTCTCTCTCTCTCTCTCTCTCTCTTCCACACGTGCAAAAAGAAGGCTAGTGTTTCGCAGCTGTAAGGTCAAAGTTGTGAAAGTTGCATAAAGAAGGTTGAAGAAAGAACTGTAACGTCACCCACAAACCCTAAAAGGAGAAGAAACCCAAGCAAAGGTCAAAGGAAGCCTTGGAAGACCTAAAATTGCTCACACGTGTGGAAGCAAGAATTATTGCACGGGCCAAAAAATTCAGACCTACAGTGGAGGTTGAAATTCTGTAACGGGGGATCGAATTGTGTAGCTGGAAGAAATTTAACTGGGTTTGACTTGGATAGAAGAAACACATCATCATGAAGGTCTAGCTTGGTCTTGGAAAGGTATTGGTCTTGGTCTAGAGGTCCTGGAATTCGTCACTTGAAGAATCTATAAGAAGAGAAGAGATTTGTGGGTTTTTCTCTCAAATGGAGAGGTTTTGGCCCTAGCTTGCAGCCTACATCATGTGTTCTTATGTATTGTTGATCTTCTTGTTTTTGGTAGTTGTTTTATGATGAGAACAACATAACAATAAGAGAATAAGCTAATGATCAAGAACAAGTCAAAATACATCACAAGCAGTTATCAAGCTTAAGAGAAATCATCCTAATTTTAGCCCTATAGATTTCTCAACATGGTATCAGAGTTAACATTGACCAAGGGCATGATGAAGATCACTACATCTTTGAAGTCAATGAAGCAGTTTTCTATGGTTGCAAGTCATCTTAACCAAGGCATCAAAGCATTATGGAATCTCCTATTATCTATCAAGAATCACATGACCGGACTTCTACAAAGGACGAAGGGTCATTCTCAGCACTTATGGGAACGTTTGAGGATGAAAATATATCAATAATTAACAGTAGAGCATCCAAACATATGAAAGGTGAGCACAAACAACTAAAGACCTTATCAAGAAGAAATTCTTCCTACTCTGTTGAATTTGGTGACAAGAAGAGCTATCCTGTAAGAAGAATTGGATCAACCTCGTTGGAGCTGGAGAATGGTGTAACATTCCAAATTGAAATTTAAAGTAGATAATAGATGCATGAACTAAGCTATAGCAAATAAATATTTCTACACAGGCACCAGTCAATAAAACACAAGAAATAGCGCGAATAATTGAGCCATTTTATTAATGTGGAGAATTGGGTACATAATGAGTAAGAACAATGGAACTTGGGCTTGCTATGCAAGCTATGCAAACCCCAAGTAAAATCTCGTTGACACAAGTGGTAGAAATGGTCCCAGATCACTACATCTTTGAAGAAGTCAATGAAGCAGTTTTCTATGGTTGCAAATCATCTTAAGCAAGGCATTAAAGCATTTTGGAATCTCCTATTATCTATCAAGAATCACATGACTAAGACTTCTACAAAGGACAAAGGGTCATTCTCAGCGCTTATAGGAATATTTGAGGATGAAAATATATCGATAATTGGCAATAGAGAATTCAAACATATGAAAGGTGAGCACAAACAACTAAAGACTTTATCAAGAGGAAAATCTTCCTACTTTGTTGAACTTGGTGACAAGAAGAGCTATCCTGTAACATGGATTGGATCAACCTCAATGGAGCTGGAGATTGGTGTAACATTCCAAAATGAAATTTACAATAGATAATAGATGCATGAACTAAGCTATAGTAAATAATTTTTTCTACACAGGACCAGTCAATAAAACACAAGAAATAGGGTGAATAACTAAGCTATTTTATTAATGTGGAGAATTGAGTACATAATGAGTAAGAACAACGAAACTTGGGCTTGTTATGCAAGCTATGCAAACCCCAAGTGCAATCTCGCTGACCCAAATGGTGAAAATGGTCCTAGAATAAATTGTGTCCTCCTCCAACAAATTTTATTGCTAACTGCTAAATGGAACTAGTCGTCCTACTCAAAATAATGCCCGGATTGCTCTAAAAATACAACTGCAATCTCCTCTCCTCAAACCCAAAAATACCCAGAAAAGGTTTAGCTTATCTCCAAAGCAAAGTCAAACCACGAAATGATGCGAATTCCTCAGCTAACCAACAATTTGCCCTGCTATAAGAATGAGGATTTCAAGCCTGAATATCACCCAAAAAAATCTGTAAAATTAATCAGAGACTTCTCTCAATAAACCCACAAAAAACCAAAAGGGTTTGTGCTTAATCCACCGAGCCCCAGCGACCCCCAACAAGTGCAAATTACCCAATTTGGCCAGAAAACACCCCACAAAACTGATATTGTTGAATTAATTCCAAATCCACCACTAGAAATCTCCCCCAACTCTAGCTAAATTCTCCCTTGAGGAATACCTTCAATATTTGGCCCTTATATCTCCTCGACCTCTATTCCTCCAGCCCCCACACAAGCCTGCCTAGAGACCCCTACACACTTCAAGAAATGTAGAATTTTGGCCCTGAGAATTCTTCGAAACTCAACCCTACTAATCACCATAAAATCTCTTAATAAATTAGGGGAAAACCCATGCAAATCCTCCAAGGCTCTACTCCTCCGTAACTGATCTCCCCACAAGCAATTTAAACCACTTATGCGCTTTCGAAGAAAAATGTACCAACTGAAATAACCTACAAATACGCCCAATGGAAATTCTGAATTGAGCTCCCCGAATTGCCTCACTACGGAGACACTCGAAGTTCTTTGGAAGGAGGGTGGAATTCCCGTTTGGAAATTCCTTGTGCTGATCAGCACAGTTGTCTTGGCTAAGTATCTCAAGCGAACTAATGTTAAATTATCAAATGAAAACCTCCTTGCCCTATTTATAATTGTTGGCCTCTCTCTCCCTTGGTGGCCCCCACTTTCCACTAGTTCACCCCCTTTCTTTTTCTCTCTCTAGCTCCACAAGTGCGCTTTCCCTTTTTCTATCTTTTGTGGCCCCCACCTGGCAATAAGCTGCAATCTTGACTTTTCACTCTTGAATAACTTAGCACTCCAAAAAATAATCTTGTCATCCTAGTGAACTCGACACCTCAGAGAATGATCTCAGCCTCTAGCAATAAAATTAGTCTACGATAAATATGTGAGCAAGCATTCAGCTTCTAGTAAGTGACTGATCTGGTCCTCCTTTGGCACTGGAAACTCGAACTCCAAGGGATGTATAATTTGGCCTCTAAATACCCAAATAATTTGAACCCAACAATCAAGATTTGTCCTCTAACAAATAAATAATGATTCAGTCCTAGTAACAACAATATGATCTCCATGGAATGAACAACAATATAATCTGCGACAGATGAATATCAACTCAACACCAGCAATAATAATAGGATCTCCGACAAATCAAAAAAAATATAATCTCCAACAGATGAATACCGACTCAGCCCCAACAATAATAATATTATCTCTAGCAACTGATCAACAGTGTAATATATGGTAGATGAATATCAACTTGGCCCCAACAATAATAATATTATCTCTGGCAAATTATCAACAGTCTAATCTTCGGTACATGGATATCAACACGACCCCAGCGATAATAATGTCACTTCAGCAATTTGGCCCAATGTGTCAATGAAGTCGGCCCTCTTAAAGTTCGACCCAACAGCACAACTCAATCTTCTGGAAATAATATCAATTCAACCTTTTGGGAAGTACCACAAATATCACCTGCAATTTTGACCACAAATGGGAAATCTAAAGAATTTCCCCGCAATGCCAACTAGGGTGGCTATGTATCACCACCGAAATTGACCAAATACTAGCTAGGGTGTAAAATGAATGTCCACCAAAACTAGTTTGAGAGTCTCACCTAAAACCCCTAAGAGAAAACTCGCATGAGCTCTAAACTAATCACTAAAAATAATTATAAACCAAAATGAAGGAGAAATGCCCTTCTCTCCCTTTTTATAAGATTTTGTCGGATCTTCTCCAATCTTCTAGAAATCTCCTTTTATTATTTTATTAATAAGTCGCTTAGTGCATTTTCCTCATATTTTCCAAGTGACTTTCGCCCCCTTTTATTGACCCTTTAGATTTAAAAAAAAATAAATAAATAAATAAATCTCCTTTTATTTAATAAGTGACTTTTTATTACTATTAACGTCAATTTTATCTCCAAAAAATGCTTAAATCGCCACCATGATCACACCAACCTCCCAAAGTCCCTTTTCATCATTTTGTCTTGTATATATTTTCATCCTGATTTTGAGCTATTACACTATGGTGTTTCTCCAAGTAATCAGCCTAAAACAACAACTTAAGCATAATTAATTAAAATATGTCCATTAATAATTGTGTTTTATGGAAATCATGGGAATACAACGGAACCAAGATCAAACTATGTGGAACTAATCCTGATGATGAAAAAAGGCAAGCAAACCTAGTTGGCCCCCATAAAACTCCTCAAAATCCTAGTGACAAGGCTAAAGCCTAAGACTGATGTTGTTGAGAGTTGAGACTGATAACGAATGTATTGTTGATTTGAGCGGCTAGGGTTGCGAGTATAAGTTGATTTGTTCCATATTAATGCTAGGGTTTGTTGTTGATATTTAGAGGATGGTGTGGTCCATGTGTTGAGAATAGCAATGGACTTGGCAATGAGAGTTTATGTTGCCTAAGGTTTGATCTTGAGCAAAGTTTATGTCACACAAAGTAGATTGGTTACTGATAGAGATGTTGAGCAGACTTTTTCTACATGTTCAGATAGGTTTTGCACATTGACAGAGATAGCAGTTGTTTTGATTTTAAGCACAAGTGAATCCAAACTGAAAATATATGAAATGTGGTATGTTAGTGGATTAGGATAGCAGGGTGGTGCAAGGCAAGAGAGTGAAGTCTCCTTTAGGTTGGAGCTTAAGAACACGTCAGGGTGGCAGGATGTTGTTAAGGCAGGTTGGAGCCTACACAGGGCGTTGGAGCATCCTTCTAGTTAGAGCTGGTAAACCAAGGCGTTGGAGCATCCTTCAGGTTGGAGCCTGTAAACTAGGGGGTTACAGCCTCCTTTAGTTGGAGCTGAAAATATTAGAAGTTGGAGCTTCCTAATTGATGTAAATTTGTTGAAGACAAATATTAAGAAGCATTCGGTGGTTTTTATCCCTAAAGGGTTTCCACCTAAAAATATGTTGCAGTTGTCTTGATGTTGGTGCATTATTGGATGGTGTTGTTTATTGATGTGATGAATGTTTTTGTTTATTTAATGATAATGATAATTAATGCTCTATGAAGTTAAAAATTAACTAATTCGAAGGAAATATTGATTCACCCCCCTCTTAGTATTTTGAACACTTTCAAGTGCTACATTTATCACTTAAGCATTTTCCAAGTTAATGAGCATTTATTTCATTCTCAAGCACTTGTTCCATTTGTTGCACTCGCTAAAGTTATAACTTGCCAGCATTACTTTTGGAAGCATCTATCTTGTATCACTTTGTTTTCCTTTCCAAGCTTTTGCAAAGTTGAATCTTTACTTGGAATACCATTAGCAAGTATCTATATTTGGGCACTGGTCTTATCTTGCTATATTTGTGGATGTACGTGCTCACTGAACCTATAATTACAATCGATGTTGCATATTTGAAGGGTATATTGATCATATTGTATTAATCCCTTGAAAACTGACTTGCTAAACTTGAGCTAGCTGAACCTTAGATATCTTTTAAAGTCCACCCCCCTTGGCTTCACTAAGAGTAAGCCTAGACGGAGTAGTTGAGAATTGAATGACACCCTCAACTCGAAACTTGCTCCCAAAGCCACACCAAGGGGAGTTAAGATTTGCTCCATGATAATCTTAGGTGCGAATTAAGGCGGCAACACCTCTCACACGTTGTTTGTTTATATAAAGCTATAAGGTTGAGTAGAGACCCATCAAGGTGGCTTCTCATCACAAGAAACCCCTTCACTAATGGATCCTACATCACAACTCAACATTAAACTAGAATTGTTTACCCCACTATTGGGTGAAAAACCTCAATCAATAAACAACTCAAACCCACTCTATAAAAAAATAAATCTCTCCATCCTGGGGCACAATGTGACTATCGTGGGTCAGTCACCCCTAGCCAAATCAGCATTGCCCCATGGGTGAATGTATCAATCTCCCCTAGTCAATTAAGCATGACCCCACAGGAGAAAGTCAGCCCCTAGGCCATTCCCCCCTAACCATCAGCATGGCCCCATGGGTGAATGTACCATTCCCCCACTAGTCAAATCAATATGACCCTGTGGGAGAATGTCTGCCCAATGTGGCAAAAACATCAACAAAAACTTGTGTGTAATGTGTTATTGTGCATGATCTAATTGTCAGTTTTAAAGTTTCTGTTGTGTAAAGGTTAGGCACATCAGTGTGTTTCGGTTAATTATTTGGGTTAAAGTTAATTTAGTACTATTATCAGATCTGGTGTGTGTGGGTGCACTGAGTCTAGTGACCACAAAATTTAACAGCTACTCTGTTGGTATACATAGCTATGAGTGCTTTCCTAATATCCTGCTCAGAGAAAAGGAGGCAAGTGGAGGGGCAGAGGAGACGAGGCTGGGAGGTTATCTAGGAATACCATAAAGGGAGGTGGTGTAGGAGAACATGGTCTGGGGATCTAAGACCAGGTGAAATGGTATGGGATCGAGGAAAAAGGGACAGATAAAAGGCTTTCAGGGAGTGGCAAAGGGCATAACAAAGTTCCCATCTCCTCTGTGAGAAATGCTGAATTTTTAATGTTGAAAGAGGTTATTGTATGCTTTGTGGAGGTGGGGAAGAATATGGGTCGCGTGTGAGAATAAGATGGAGCTTATTGTGGAAGGATTTAAGAATAAATAAATAAAATGAAAAATGAAAAGAAGAAAGGGGGAAGTATGTCATTAAGGAGCTTCTCTTCGTCATCTCCCTCTTTCTCCCATTCTTTCCATGTGAATAAATTCTCGCTGGTTGAGTCCAAGTAATCTGGTATGCAGTTTGTGTATAAGATTTTGTGTATGCTGTTGCATTCCTTGTTTGACTGAGATAAGAAAATTATGTCTGTATGCTGTTACATGGCCCTGATAGTGACTGTCAGGCCAAGAGGGGGAGAAAGCCAGTGCAGAGTTGATTGTGACTTGAACAAAAAAAAATTGGAAGACAAGGGAGCTAGTATAATTTTATGATGGTAAGCTCAGGGCTCCTTGGCCTTTCTGGATGAGGGTTTGTTTTTTGAAATTTTGAAGGAGTTTTTTGTCCCCCACCAGTTGCGTGAACCATAGAAGACCACCTGTAGCTGAATTCAACCTTGGACTTAAACACTACTTGAACAGGTAAGTTTATTTTGTTCCTTTTTATAAATTATCAGTTGATGAAAATTAGTGATTGTATTGTGTCATATAAATTCTATTATAAAATGTTCAGAGCAAGATAGAATGGATATAATATTAATTTCTGTAGATAATAAAGTAATGTGTGACTCTATTGTCTCCTAAAATTGAACTTGAATGCATGAATAGTGAATTCAAAACAATTATGATCTGTTTCTTCTACAATAAATATCAGATTTTATGGAAATGCCACAGGAGATTTAATTAATAATCTCAATCTAATAAACTAATTACAAATTGTCTACTCTGTTGAGAGCATTGCACAAGACTGACAAAAGGCGTATTCCAAGGAATGGTCTCTACACACACAGAACAATTTGTCTCATGCGAATTAACAAAATCAATTTAAATTAGTCATCATGTTTTCAATCAATTGAGAGCGTATAAAAGCAAGAGCTTAATCCCTTGATGCTATTTATCAATTTATCAAAATTCTTGGTATGAAGAGTTTCAGCTTCAGACCTGTTCATCAGAAGTCAGCTCAAGACTGCTAAGGGGACATAAAGGAGATGGAACAGACATAACTGAACATGATGATTTGCTAGCTCGTCTGTCCCATAGATGTAGATTGCCATCCAGACCACATGCAAGTATTCTGTTGCCAAAAAATCATTCATGTTCTAAATCAGCATTGAACATGTACAAAAATCAAAAACCTACATCACTAGAGCTTCAGTGAATTACTCTTAACTAATGAGTCATGCATCACCAAGGCCAAAACAATTTCTGAAAGGAATTAACAAGATTTGCAATATAGAAATGTGAGAATCCAGATTCAATAATTTTTTCTCAGGGCCTCCCATGATTCCAGAAGGAAGAAACAGATGTCTTTAGGATTGTTCAGAGAATCCACAGCTTCATTCATTGTTTGTCTACATTTATTATCCACGTCAGGATCCATATTCAGGACAGTCAGCGAGAGAATAGAAGAGAAACTAATTAATTGTAATGTATCTATTTTATTATATTATCTTCTTATTATTATTTATTGTTTTATATCTATTATCTTTTCTGGTTGTGTTTTTCTTTAGTTTTCTTTTGTCCTGATGTCTTCTATATTGTATAGAGCCAACGTCTTTGTTTCCTGTATGTATTTATGTGTTTCTCTTCTCCTATTCTCTCTCTGACCTTTTGCATCCTGAAGATGGATCCTGATATGGATCCGAAACATCAACAAACAATGCGTCAAACAGTGGATTGTTCAAACAATCCTAAAGATAACCCTCACCACAGAAATATTAACTCTCTAAGAAACGGATACAAATAATTTCTCTCAAGAAGAGATGCCCGTACCTAGAAGCTAGTATAACAGAAACATAAAGCCAATCAAGCCAATAAAACATTAGAAAATTATTAATCTCCTAACAGAAACCCATTGTATTCAAAGCCATTACTCACCAGTATCCAGTACACCACAATAACAAAAACAAAGCTAAAGTCCAAAAACTGGACTACAAAAAATGCTGTTCATAGAGCTGCTTGCAAATTAAGATTGCTTGCCATCAATAGCATTACCTTTTCCTGAGTCACCCATGATTTTGAGAATCTCTAATATATATTTGAATTTTGATGTCATTACCAATTTCTATGGAGCATTTCAGAACAACCAAAAGAAAGATCAACACAAACAAAATGAGATCACAAACTGAGCTTGACATAACACTTTCAATAATGTTACTAGCAAATCATTCGCTTTTGCCAGGTTATCTACTAGTTTGCACCTCTCAAGTGGAGACATACTAACCTACTAATAAAACTCATATGACATATAACTCAATGATCTAAACCAATCCAAATGCCCCATTTTTGTATTTCTTGTTAGCTTGACTGCCTTGTGCCAAAATATGCATTAGTATTCAGGGTATCCAATACTCGAGCAAAAAGTAAAGGCTTGGGAGGAAACCTGTAAACAGTTTCTGACCACCAGCATGATCACAACACAAGAGAAACTGGCATTGCAACCTATCAAAACCTCTCACAGGTGCAAGTGCTCATCTGAAACACAACAGGGTTTCACAACCCAATAATCTCAAATAAGGTCAAGGACCAATACCCGCCATTCTGAGCTCAAATACCAACATTCTTATACACCTAAAATGATTTCAGCCACAAAAACTCTGAAACCGTGTATAAATTTATGCTCTTCCTAACTTTTATTGCAATTCAAAAATTGCACCACACAAGAGATTTTCCAGATTTAGCCATAGTGCTGGTATAAGGTATTAATTTATAGCAAACAATGGACAATATTTCATTTCACTCCAACCCAACACCTAGGCAGCCCAGGAGAAAATATACCAAACAACCAACAAGTTTTAACCCTTAGGGCACATTTTTCCAAACACAAGCCAGATCTGAAATCACTTATAATTGCTGCAGATTTACAGCACTAAATATGCTCTATTATCTTCGAGATCTTTCTCAAATAACTCAACAATTTCAACCCTTAAATATCTCAAACCAACATGTACAATCAAGAAGACAATGAATGTTGAAAATCAAATCTCCAATTACACAAGTATAGAACACTTCTTATCTATATATAATAGCATTATCATAAAGCTGGCATTCGAACTCTCCAAAACCCAAGAAGGCAAAACAATGAAAAACCTAGACACCACTAAAAATTGTTAAATATTGTAGCTCAGAC
>APFE031405738.1:22234-88739 GCA_000404065.3 Pinus taeda | reverse complement strand
CCGGGGACATTAGTCCAAAAATAATGGTGTCGTATGGTGTGTTTGTTCTTGTGTCTTTTAGTTGTTGATTTGTAATATGTTGAGCATGCACTAGTGTTTATTTTCAGTATTTACATTGTAAATAACTTTTTAAGGAAAAATAACAAGTAGGTAGGAATAAATCAGATAAAGTGCATGGAGGGTTTCTAACTAAGTAAATTTAGAAACTTCAACATGGTATCGGAGCGTGATTGCAGATCACAGGTGGACTAAAAGACATCAGCCGAGCGGAGCAATAGCAGTAGAAAAAAGTTGTCCTGAGGTGACAGAAGTTGTTTCTAGCAGCGCAGAAGCCAAGGAGTGTGACACAGAACCAGCCAGGGCCACGCAGAGGAAGTCGGGAGCTGCGCAGAGCCTCAGAAGCCAACAATGCTGACACAGAGGGCCAAAGGGCTGACACAGGGCATCCCAGGGATGACGCAGACCCATACAAGGTGACACAAAGCCAATGTGAAGCAGAGAGGGGTTGACACAGTTCACAAAGAGGCAGTTGCTGGAGCCTAGAAATCTGCAGGAATATTGCAAAGTGGAGTTGGTGAGGTGTTGTAGTCAGAACAGTACCTGACAGAGCAGGGCCAGAGGAGTTGTTACCAAGGGTTTCTAGCCGAGGAACCCGGATCAGTAGTGCAGTGGCACAAGATGATCAGAGTAGGGCGCATCTCGACAAGCAGCAGAAGGATTTCCAGGAGGGAAATCAAGATTCAGAGGGAGTCCAGAAGAGAACTTCTAGATGGGAAGTAGGGACTCAGAGGAGTCAAACAAAGAACTTCTAAGAGGGAACTAGAGGAGCATCATGGCACTACATGGGTTAAGAGACCATGATAGACTGGATGGAGCATCGAACTTCGCAGTCTGGAAGGCCAGAATCTTATCATTGCTTGATAGGAATCGTGTCAAGAACTTCGCCTTGAAGGTAATAGTTGTCCCAGTCAACCCCGGTGATAATGACACGTACGAGGAGGCGATGGCGAGGAACAAGAGCATTATCCTTGACAGGGTCAAGGACCATGTAGTACCACATATAGCCGAGAATGAAACGGCATTTGAGATGTGGGAGGCTCTCAAGAAGCTATACCAGCATACTTCTGTGCAAAGAAGAATGCTGCTGGAAAATCAGATGAGGTCATATCAGATGAAGAAGGGAGAACCAACTAACACCTTCCTCGAAGGACTGAATGAGATCTGAGACCAGTTGATTGCTATAGGAGCGACACTGGATCAGGAGCTAATGGTGAGGACAGCCCTGAATGTTGTCTCAGAAGATTGGGAAGTATTTGTCCAGAGTATACAGGGCAGAGAGACACTTCCACCTTGGTACGAGATGTGGGCAGCTCTTCGCCAGGAAGAGATCAGACGGAAGTCGAAGACAGGTAGCAACAGCAAGGGGATCAAAGTCAAGTAGGAGGAGGAAGATGTGGCCCTAGCATCTGAGGGAAAGCAAGAGAAGCAAAAGAAGAAAGATCTCTCCATGATCAAGTGCTTCCACTGTGGGGAGCTGGGTCATTATGTGACCCAGTGTCCAAGGAAGAAGAGTAAGGGAGAGTCTTCCGAGACTAAGGCAGCGCCAGCATGGGCAGAGAAGGATGTTTTGACAGACGATGACTATGCCATGAGTGCACACATGCCACTTGAGAGGAAGTGGGGAGACATCAAGCTGTAGTCAAGTGGACTACAGGCGATGAGGGGCAGGATCCTTGAGGTATCCAGCCTCTTGGATTAGACCTTGCTACAGAAGCCTCGACGAGGAGTAGCAGGATTGGCTGGGTGGGTAGAGACAGATGCGGATGGGGCGACAAAGAGAGCTACAGTGCAGAGTCCTGAGACAAAGCAAGGCTAGCAGGCTACAACAGTGCGAGAGGCACAGGAGTGTTGCACCAGAGTAGGATGGCACAAAGAGGTGTGCAACGATGCGAGATGCAGGAGGGTTGTTGCAGCAGCGCATAGGTCAGAGAGGGAGCACTTGTTAGCGGTAGACGGAGCTTTAGCATCCGTGGGTGTCTCTTGCCCAACAGGGAGGTCAGTTGGGAGATTAGTTACTTACTTCTAAGCAACTGAGTTGTAGTTTAGCAGTGGGCGGCATGATGCAACACGATGAGAGGAGGTTCAGTGCGGATGCAGTTTTGGGAGAAAGGACCAGCAGCAGCACGGATGCAGAGGAAGTTGTCGTACAAATACAAAAGTGGCAATGGCAGAACCATGGGCAGCAGTACAAGAGGCAGCAGTGCAGAGGATGTTGGGCTGGGAGGCCTAGCATCAGCACAAGTACCAATCCCGGATGATCAGAGTAGTAATCAGTGAGGAGTATTGCTAGAGCACAGTCCTCGCTAAGAGGGAGTGTTAATTTAGGGTAGCATCGGATGTCCTCTAGCCACGAAATTTGGTGGAGAGGTTGGGGCACACGAGATCTCCAATAACAGATCAAGAGATATTAAAATAAATAATATTTTTAATGAAGTCCCTTAAGTCTAAACTTAGGGAAAATAAAATATTAATGTGTATTAATATGAATTTGTGTTAAAATGGTCCAAAAGACATGGATCAAGCCAGATCTAATCTTAGCCAATAATTAGGGACTTAATCTTGGTCGTTGAGATGTCAACAAGAAAAGTATAAGAGGAGGCTTGACAGTCACTTGGAGAACACACCAGAGTGATCAGTCATTCTATTCTCTAAAGCGGGGTTTGCTAAGAGAGATATAATCAGTGATCGGGAGAGCAGCTGAGGGGCATTGAGTACAGAGAGATAGAGAGCCAGAGATAGTGTCGGGATAGCAACAGAGCAAACAGAGAGAGAGACTCACGCAGGGCCACGTAGAGGCAGCTAAGTGTTGCGCAGAGCACCAGAGGGGCCAGCGTCGCTGATGCAGGTTCAGAGAGCTGATGCATGGGCCTCCTGGGGCAGACACAGGGCCTCCTGGGGCTGACGCAGTGCCAACACTGGGCTAGGAGAGGTTGATGCAGTCCAGATTGGGCAAACGTTGGGGTTTCTAGGGCAGATTGGTGCTGACTAGCTACCGAAAGGATTATCCGAGGTTTCGGCCAGTAGATTTGTCAGAAACCGAGAGGTATTACTATTAAGGAAATTCTTTGTTCGGTAGGCCAGTTTCGGAACTCGGATTGTACTCTGATATTGCTTAATAAGAAAACCCTCAGATAGTTGCACCATTTCCCCGCATTGGGTTTTTCCGGGGACATTAGTCCAAAAATAATGGTGTCGTATGGTGTGTTTGTTCTTGTGTCTTTTAGTTGTTGATTTGTAATATGTTGAGCATGCACTAGTGTTTATTTTCAGTATTTACATTGTAAATAACTTTTTAAGGAAAAATAACAAGTAGGTAGGAATAAATCAGATAAAGTGCATGGAGGGTTTCTAACTAAGTAAATCTAGAAACTTCAACATATTCTTCACAAAGGTTTCCAGTTTCTGAGTGATAGAAAGAGGCCAAATTATTTTTGTAGAAGGAGGTCAAATTTGCCAATTAGAGTTTTTCAGTTTATCAATGCGAATTGCCAAATCAAATTCCCAAAGGCAGTGCGATTTGTCAACAAGGGAAAATTAAGTTTCCAATGGCAATGCAAATTGTCGAGGAGGGCAGTGTGAATTTCCAGGGGTTGCCAAATTACCAGTGAGAATTGTTGGAGGCTGCTAGTGCAAGTTCCAAAGGGTGGTGTGAATTGTTAGAAAGGGACGAGCTAATCTACAAATGGAGACAGTGAAGTTTCCCAGTTCGATTTGCTCAAAAGTAAAGATAGAATTATTGTCAGAGCTCTATTAACATTGGATAAACCAATGCTCCCCATGTGTTTCGTGACATGGACTAACCAACTCTCGTCGATCCTTATCTCTGGCTATGCGATCTTTGACAAACACCTGCGAGTTTTGGTCTTGTTGACCACTAGAGTGGCACCTGATGATTATATGAAGACTCCATGCCCAAGGATGATCCAGAGGGCACTTGTATCATCAGATATCATCAGTCAACGGAGTTTTTTAACTCTACTTCTATCTTCTCATCATCTTTCTTGTACCCAAATTCCACACCCTACGCGGAATTGTAATAAGTGATACTAGTAATGATGAGTTTTGAGTCTGTAACAGGCCTAGGATGTTGGGACTCGACCAACAAACGAGTACATCTTGGAATGTTTTTTTATCCAGTTAATGATCCCTTCTTTTTCAGAGGCAGATAATTCTCTGGGTTTTTTCACTCACTTTTTACCCCAAAGTTGGGGTGACGGTTTGAAGATTGAGCCCCTAACACATCTTAGTGTCTAGAGTCGATGTATAATACCATGCTAGATCACACAAAAAAAATTGGGGAATTTGGTTAGGTTTAAGTAGTCATTTTTAAATTTTTTAGATTTCTCGCAGGTCAAAAATTGCAAATAAAATTGTATTTAAATTGTAATAAGTGTAGTCTAGAGAAGTTGTATGGTGTATGAGTAATCAAAATTACACCTCTCACCCTCAACTTTCTATTATGACACACTTTGAGGGGTTAAAAATGTGTTTTGGACCCTCAATACCCACATTTCCTAGGTTTAGTGGAAATTGTGGCATTTAATTAGGCTAGAATTAAATAAAATAGAGAGAAATAAATTATGCCATGTCACAAAATGACGTGGAAATGACTTGAAAATTATCCTAAGTCAAAGAGTTGAGTCAACGGACATGTGGAAGATGTTGAGCACACTACATTATAAATACACCATTATTTCATAAAATCGAATTTCCCAGAGATAAAGCAGCAGTTGCACGTGGAAAATCGAATTTATTGGAGGAGCTCATGCACTGAAGGAATATTCCATAGTGTATTTGGACTGAAGATTAGGTGGGCCTCATCTCACACTTATCTCTGGTTCTTCTACTCTTAGCACTCCACTCTAGAGGACTACGAGTTGCACATGGAGGAATCACCCAGAGCTATCTAGGGATCATCAACATATGTGGCATCACTTAGTTCGAGTTTGCATTTGTTGACTGGAGTTATCACAGTACTTGGATTCACTCATCGATGATTTTACTATGCCATATATGGAATTCGATTTCCCTTGATGTGCACATATGGAATTCGATTTTGCTCTAATGTCTCTATCTTCTCCACATCGAACTTGACTTATCTTTCCTTGGGATTTGCTCCAAGTTCAGTTCTCACATGCATTCTTCCTTGGGATTTGCTCTCAACTCGCTATATAAGGAAGCTATATGCTTTCATATTGTATCATGTAATGAACTATTGGGCTTCAGGAAACTTTGTCATTTTGTACTTGCATACTTTCTTAATACAATCAAGACTTTGGGGTTATCTAGTTGGTGTTCTCTTGGCATTATGAGGTGATGTCCTTTCATGCTACTGCTATTGTGTTTAATTTCTTTCACATACTGAGTTAATATTAGTTTATACTTTATACTTGTCATCTTGCTTGGATTGATGTGTGCAAGCTATCTTGCACGTCATTGATTTAGAGTAGTATTCTAGGGATAAGCTTGCCAATTCATTTGCGGAGGAATGTTTGGTTTATCTTATTCATTATATTGCTCTAATCTTGTGCAAACTAATACATGTTCAAGCGTGTAGAAAAGATCTTTTGTATTGTGTGCAGGAATCCATCTAGAAGTGGAAGAAATTTCAATTAGATCAACTCACTCCTAGAGTCACAGCGATCCAAGACTCAGCCATTTTTTCGCTTTCAGTTTTCCATCCAACGAAGAGTAAAAGGGAGTTTTCTTACTCTATAGCTACTTGATCATCCATTTAAAATTCAAAATACCTTTTTGATTCTAGTTCTTTCAAAGTTATATCTCCTATTCAAGAGTCATTTCTAAAGCTAGGCAAGTATGGGGGTTCACTCCCATTACTTGAGCTAGTACTTTGTAAATTAAATTCTAAGTTTAGTTTTGGTTTCTTTTCCCTAATTTTACACTGACAATTGGTATTTTTTTTTGTTTTGCAGCCCATAGGCTTGAACATTAGGCAACAAGGAGCTTGAGAAGAAGCTTTGGAAAACTACTCACTTGTGTGTATGCAGGACCCCCTCATGCTATCCAAAGATTGATTTCTAGGGAGGCCATAAGCACTTGGGAGAGACTTGCAAACTCATCTATGTCGTGGGCCTTTTGAGCTTTGTGAATCTCTTTTGGAGATTTTTTTCCATCTTCAAGTTTGTTGTTGTTATATTTTTGGGGAGAGATTCTAGCTTTGTTAGAGTCTCATCTTTGTAAAGATCTCTCTCGTATAGTGGGTTGCCCTCTTAGAGGCATTTTTAAATGCTTTAAGCACTAATAAAAGATAATAAAAAAATGGAGGGAGCTTGGGATTTTTCCCATGGCATCCCCCTTCCTCATTTCGAGAAGGGATTCTTGTGGGTGGCCTAATCTTCTTTTTAGTTTTTCTTAGCTTTCTAACTTTTAATTTCATATTGTGCATGCTTAAAATCAACACATTTCACTCTACATGCAAATTTTACTAATCTTGTATTTAAATTCCCACATGCATACGCTCTCAAGTTTTGCAAACTATTTCTCTTTGAATCATTTGCATGAAGCATTAGTTTAATTTGGGAAATTAACACAGTTTGCACTTCATCTAGGCATTTTAGTGTAGGAAGGCCCCAAGCCTCACTAAAACTTACCTCCAACTTAAGTTGGTTGAATAGACTTTTAGGGACCCTCTACCTCTATTGACTCCTCATTGCGAAATCCAAATATTTGGACGAGGATGAGGTCTGAGGAATAGAGTTCAATTGTAACTTTGCCTTAGCACTAATCAAATAAAATGAACCAAGAACAATATTCGATCACATTTGCTCTGGTTTTAAGTCTCACATGAAAATCTTATTTCAAGAGGCACTTTGGATGCAAGCATTGTAATCTCTTTTAATTTTGCAACAAGTTTAATTTTCTTGTACTTGGAAATTGACTCATCTTTTGGTTTAATTGCATATTGTCATGAATGGTTGATTTCACTCTCAAGTACTATTATTTTGGGTTGCAAACTTAATTGCATGTTGTCATCTTGGTCTAACATTTGAGTTATTTTTATATCATTTTGAGCAAGATAGTTTCCAGGCTTTGATTTGTAGACTTATTCATCTTGAAAGCATTTATAATATCTTGTGCTAACAATTTATTGTTTCACTTTTCAGGGTTATTTTGGCTTTCCATTGAAAGCATTTCACTTCATTTTCAAGCAAAATACAGTTTCATTTCTTAAAGAGCAAATATTTGGAAGGCATTGGTTGTTTATGTATTTCATGCTTATCTTATGATGGTTATTGCTCATATCAGTTTTTTGCTTATAAATCTTAAAGAGATAATCTATTTAACTCTAAGAATTCTCCTAGAAACTCACATCCTTTTTAACTTAATTTTTCATTAGGGACCACCCCCCTTAGCTAACCTAGGAGATAGCTCAAACGAAGAGAGTCGGGATTGATTTGGCATCCCCTTCTCTGAGTTCCCAACCACCAACCACACCTTGTGGGGTTGAAGGCTTTTCTCACTAACTTGTAGGTAGGTGTAGATGGCAGGGTCAACAGGTCTAATGGAAATCGTGATTCCCAACAAATGGTATCAAAGCGTAGGTCATGAGTTTGATACACACTCGACTTGCATTGGGAGGGAGATTGTTGGACATTGGATAAGCCAACACTCCTCGTGTGTTTCGCGACATGGACTAACCGCCTCTAGTGGATCCTTATCTCTAGCAATGCGATCTTTGACTAACACCTGCGAGTTTTGGTCTAACGAAAATTGTGATTCCCAACAGGCTTGGATAGTTTCAGGCAAGCAGTTGTAATTTCTCAATACTAGTTTTTGTTGAAGATATTAATATAAACCCTCATATCTGAAAATTGGTTTTCCCCACATTAGGATTTTTCCTGGGACGTTTGTCCAAAAATACTTGTCTTCATTGTGGGATTGGTTTCTCACATTTTCCGCTATAATTTTAATTTCGTTAATGGTGTTGTTCAAGTTTTTATTTATTGTTTTTAGCTGAAGATTGAAACGTGGTGTGTATAAGTAATAGAAATAATAAATTGGGTGAATAGCACCTTCTGGGTAACCATAAAATTTCACAAACATCTCCAACAAGCAAGAATTAACTTTGGCAAGCCTTCCTTCACTTCAACAACAAGGTTGGATCACACAAACTCTTCACACTAGCCTGATTGTCTTCCTTAAGGTTTGCAAACACTAGCCATGTGGCATGATACAAGTACATGGGTAGACAACCCTAGTACTAGCCTCCATATCTACATGTCCATCCAACGGTTTGAATACTAAAACCCTAGGTCTTCCACTCTTGCATCATCACAAGCACAAATACCTTCATGGATTGTCAAGAATACAAGAATGCCATAATCTTTCCCCAATATTACATCCCAAAACAACAAATCTCTAAGATCATGCAAGGTGTCTATGTCTTCTACTAACGGAGAAAAACTAGAGTTACAACAAGAGGCATAACAACAATCACCATCTTCAATGTCATGTTTTTCTTTGGAGTTTACATGTATAGCTCAAACCCAAGTCTTCACAAGCAATAACCCTAGCATCAAACAAGTACAATCTCTCCAAAAACATCAAAAACATCTCTCTTTCCCCTTATCTTCTCCTAGAGTTTCCTCATGTGCCTTGGCATTTAGCTCCTAGCTTTTCCTCATGATGGATAAAAGGACTCTCTCTCTCTCTCTCTCTCTCTCTCTCGCTATATTATCTATATAATATATATATATATATATATATATAAGAAAGGTACAGGAGAACAACAATAGATATGTTCGCTTGTTGCCACAAAATCTCACAAGCCTACTACAAAGCTCCCTGAGGCAAATTTAGACCTTATGACAACAAGAGATCGGCCTCTGTTATCACCTCAGCAGTCTTTCTCCAGCTGTTTAGTGGTGAATTAAGTCCCACAAGGGAGGCTTCCCTATCTAATTCACCTAAAGGATATTCAACGATAAACGTTTAAGCCAATGCAAGATCTATAAATTGGAACAAGCTACTGGCAAAGCCTAGAAGGTTGAGATGATCTTTACCAGGGTTCAAGTACTCTATCCTCGAACCTCTTCGATAGATTGGCAAGTTGTTATAAGTTAGGGTTTGATAGATATTCAATGATATGGCTTGCAATGTGATATAACAGCTAGAAAAAATAACCCTCCAGGGATGGATCAATAAAGTTATAAGGCTATCAATTAGGCATGCAAGGTTTAGGGTATGCAAGTGAGGTTTTATGGCTAAAACATGCAAAAGACAATAACAGAAAAGATGACCCTGATTAGAAGGCATTATTATGTAATTAATGTTATATTTTTCCTTTTTCAATCCAATCCCCATTAAAAGGTCAATAACACATTAGGTTAAATTAATATTTAGCATAATTTTAAAAAAACTAACCCTAACCCTAGATACGTAGAATTTAGAGAGAAGAGAGAGAAAATATATAAAGAATAGGTTGATCCACAACTACCATACTAGTTCGTTGATCTAATAGAGCAGTGGACTTTTTTTGGGCAAACTCATTGGACACAGCCTTGATGAAGAGGGTGAGAAAGCAATAGTCTCCTCTTACAAACCCTAGGGACTTCTTTAAATGGGACATCATTAACCTTAATTACATGTGAAAACCCCCAAGACAAGATGCATCTCCAAACACTCTAAGCTTGGTGTAGCTGACATGAGAAAAGTGGTACTATGGAAAGAGTGTCTTCATGACTTCCCCATCATCATCATATAGGATAAGTGAATAAGAGGTCTTCACTTTAGCCTTCAAAAGTTAGGGGTTATTATTATTAGTTTTGTTGAGAAATCTAGGGGCAACTAGATTAGATAATTTCTCTTTACTTTGATAACTGCTTGTAATGTATTTTTACTTAACTTGATTAGCTTCTTCTTTCACTTGATTATGATTAGTGTTCTTATCATCAAACAACTACCAAACAATAAAGAACAATGAGACAAAAGGACACAAGATATAGGCTATCATCCAGGGCCAAAACCTCTCCTCTTGAGAGGAAAACCCACAAGAAATCTTCTCTTCTTATAAAACTTCAAATGACGAATTCCAAGACCTACAACCCTTGACCAAGACCCCTCCAAGATCAAGTAAAACCTCTCCTTTGAAGAACTTCTTCTAGCGAAATCAACTCAATTCAAACCAGCCTCACAACTGTTGCAACCCTTCTTTTGAGCTCAACTTCGGACCTGCAACTTTGACTATAATTTCGGTGTGCAACTTTCAACCCTTGCTGCAGAAACCATAGGTAGCACGCGTGAGGGATTTATGGTGAATTTCGCTCATTTCTTCTTCGTTGGGGCAACCCTCTCTTCCTTGATTACTTGGCTTGCAAAATTGTCTTCCTTTGCAACTCGTCCTTACTGCAATAAAGTGATACCCTAGATCACGTGTGAAGAGAGGTAGCCCAAAACAGATCAGAATTTCAGTTTTGCTTCTGCTTTTGTTTCTCCTTCTTCTCTTCGCTCTTCATAGGTCTTCTTGTCTTCTTGATTGAACTTGTTGTGTGTGTTTCAAATGAGGCTGAGTGCTACTTATTCATAGCGTTCCATGGTGATCAAATAGCCCTGTTTTGAAGTCAACTTGTCCTCTTATAGTAGGTTGACATCTCCCTCAAGGTCGATTTGTTGCTTGCACATTTGACAAAGTTTTGGAGGGCTTTTTATTCTAACTTTGACTCAAATAAACCTTCTTTACAATATGTAACATGCCCAAAAGAGTCTTCCATACATGATAATGACTCTTTATGACTTGTAGACTCAAAGACAAGCCCAAGAAGCACTCAATGGGTGCTTGACCTATAAATCAAATAACCTTGAGCATGAAACCCATGCCTCAAGAATGACAATAATAATTTTGTTTTTCTCTTTACATCAAATTCATAAAAACATGATTACATATGTCATTATGAAGACCGAACCTAGTTACATATTTCAACAAGTTTCCACAGGTGTGCCTTTAGAGGAAGCACTTGGCATCGAGTTACCATTTATTAGCTTTTTTATATTATTTTTTCTTCTTTTCCTTTTATGCTTGTTTGGTGCTTTCTTCTATGTTCTTTTTCTAATTTAAGAATGGAACTTAGGGATTAAGGCTTTTTTGCAAGGTGGCATGGCTCGTGTGTATAGTAATATGACTTTATTTGCTTCTCCCTCAAGCATTTTAGCTCTTTGATTTGATTCAAACATCTTCATACATGGGACCTATCATAGAATTTTAGACCTTGCCACATGACATATGGTAAGTCAATCATGAAAACGGGAAATGATGCAAATGCATGAAAATGGTGATGAAATGATGGGTTGTTAAAAATGGCTAGGGAAAATGAACGAAATGATATGAAACACCTACCTAGGTCACTGGTGGTAAAGCTCAACTCATAGGAAACACTTATCTAAAACTAAATTATGAACACACCATGGAACAACCTAGTAAGGAAACAATTCAACAGTTATGAAGCCATTATAGAATACACCAATGATCACTAGTGGTCATGACCCTCATCCAAGAAGCAACATTATCATTTGTGACAGGAAGAACATAAGGTAAAACACTATCTGGTACAATCTCCATCAAACACCTGACATATGGAGGTTAGCTTAGCAAATTCTAGAAAGGTCTTTGGCAAACATCCATGGATAATCCAAACATCTAATCTGTGGAACTACTTGCTGTGATCAGAATCACAGGTGAATGGATCCTTCAGTCACCCCTACAACTCAGTGGGTAATATCTGGCTCCAACATAGGCATGTGCACACAAAACTTCTTGAATTTTCCCTCCACAAATCATATAAAAGAAAAAATTGCCACACCTGAACTTGTCATTGTGAGAAAATGCTATATCAGATAAACCAATATGCTCCATATTTTGCTGCAGTGATGATTTAGGCTTCCTCTTCAATACCTGGAATAAAACAAGACAGCATATTTTTTTGTCATCATTCAAATCATGCAACCCTGGATATATAAATCAGTACATCCTCTTGCAGTAAAAACCAGATCAAATATATCTGTCCCAAAGTTTTATACACTAAAACAAAATAGGAGCATAGAATTAAAATTCAATATGAATGCACCAATAAAAAAAACTGAACAATGTTCCACATGCATTCTATTTCATTTTTATCCTTCTTCAAATTCCCATCTCAAAATGACTAGATGAATCGATGACTGTTTAGAGGACATAATCAAGCTCAGCATTGACATGTTCATGGTGTTCACAGCGATGATGGGTCTTCTTCTGATTTTGATGCTGACTTATGTTGCTCTTCTTCATTATTCTACTCATGAGTCATGACTAAGTCAGTTTCTGTTCCTATGGGAGCATTTTTCAGATATATTATCTACTACACTGTCTAGGGTTTACCTTCTTTGGTTCAACCCCTTTCCACCTTACTGTCTACTCATCCTACAGTCTAGATGTTACATTCTAGTTTCTCGCTTTCGGGTGATCCTCTAGTAACTCCATATTGTTGTTAATTATTGTTCTTCTAAGTCCCATTGAACTATTTTGGTCATTCCTAGACGTCAATATGATTTCATTTCATCTTACTGTTATTATCCTCTTAACCTAACCTATACTAGCAGATCTGCATCATGGCTTCCTTGAACAGTTTCAGCTCAAAAGGCTCTAACAAAGTGTACAATACAGCAAATGTTCAAAAATATGGACTTGCAATCTTCACATATTTTATATAGCACTCAAAAGGGAATGCATTGCAATTACAATTTTTTGCTAAATTTTGCTCATTGCAGATGCACGCAATTACAATCTCTGCTACATTTTGCTAATTGCAGATGCTTGGAAGTCAACCTTGCTAATATTAAGATAATGCCACCTAGCCAAAAGTGGGTTGTCAGATGGTCTATTCCCCATTTCTCATCGTTCTGAGAAGTTGAAGCATCTTCTATGTGACTATACTTTGCCAGATCATGCTCGAGGTTTGTTGCCCCATATAAGTAGAGGGAAGTCGATTTAGGAAGTTTCATTGTCACAAACACTCATTTACTAATCTAGAGAGACTCTGCACTAGTATTATTTTCTCTTGGATGCAATAGAGCACTAAGGTAGCAAATTGTC
Organism: Pinus taeda; assembly: GCA_000404065.3. Taxonomy (NCBI): domain Eukaryota; kingdom Viridiplantae; phylum Streptophyta; class Pinopsida; order Pinales; family Pinaceae; genus Pinus; species Pinus taeda. The sequence continues at coordinate 75,595 of APFE031405738.1, read as the reverse complement.
TTGGGGAGGATATTATAGCTTGGAGGGATTTTCTCTTCGATTGATGAAGTCATGCTATGGTGAATTGTCCTATTTTATTGTGAATATCTATTCCACTTTGCAACCATTGTAGAATTATGGTGTCTATGAAGTTTTCTTAATACATTGAATATTCTATGGCTCTAAAATATCCTTTGCAAAATTTGTCAGCAAGTATCCATCTATGAAACTTAGTATAGCTTTGCTTCACCTTATATCTCCAATTGATTGAAAGCCGTTAGGGTTAGATTTAGATAAGATAAGATAAATTTATCAAAAGTCCAACAAATGACCACAAATGTAGGTCAATGGCACTGAAGAAGAGTAAAAACCATATAAATACAATGTCGGAGTGCAAGGGCAACTCCTAGAAAAATGTTGAAAATAACATAAAGAATGAAACAAACAAGTGTTATTGTTGTCGCGACGTGCATATAAAAGACTATGGCATGATACAAAATAATCAATAGTCTACCAAGAGAGAATGAGTGAGATAGGAGATCTAGCAATGGAGCTAAAGGTGTCAAGGGCTCCTGAGTTTGATGACGATGGCAAGGGAGGCGAACTAGACATTGGCTCACTATTGAAATCCCCTGACACTGACGGTGGCTTTAGCCTTATGATCCTGGGGGGCTGTAGGAGCGAGGGATGCTCCTAGCATCTAAGGTCAAACAAAAGAAGCTCTTAATTGATATATTTTCAACTCGTATGGAACTAGGAGGTAATCGGATGGGTCGCGGGTGCCCTACTATGAAACTGTAAGGACCTCGTTCTTTTGGTGCTCTAAGAACATGTGAGCTAATGTACAGTTTAACATCATCGAACTGGTCTTGATGATATTCGTTGATCTCCCAAAGTGGGAGACTAAGAAAAGACTCGGATCACCCTTCTATTGTCTAGTGCACCATGAACTTCTGCCCATTGCTTGTGGTTCTAATGTGGAAAATCCACATGAAAGGAAGAGGTGATCATGTAGGTCATCCCAAGGTGAGGCATGGTTTGTAGGAACTGAGATTTGTGGCTGAAAATTTCCCTGTTGAAGAGGGCTAAGCATTGATGATCCTAGTGCTTGAAGAAGGTAGGAAGGGAGCCTCTTGAACTCTAATACAGGCAATGATAGCATCCTCTGATCTCATAGTATATGGGGAATCTAAAAATGAGGTGTGCCTTTGTCTCCAACTCTTGTATGTGGCACATTTCGTGGATCCTTTCCAACAGTGGTATACCGTGGTACGAACCTTGCCTTGTATTTTTTAATGCTTCAATCAACACCATGCTTGATTTTGCAGGGCCATTTTGAAGTAACCACGGATTTCCCATTCGGTCTCGACACAACCTCCCATACGTCGTTCTTTATAATAGATTTGTATTCTTCGGCCATAGCATCCTTCCAAACTTGTTCTTTAATGGCTTCTTCAAAGGTGGGAGGCTCAGCTTGAATCATATTGCTCATTGCTACAACATATCATTGGTCCCTGAATGGCTTCTTGCTTTCTCTAAAGGTTCCTCTCGCAGGAATGTGTCTCTCAGCATCTTGTAATGTGTCACGAAGCAAAGTGGCCTCTTCCTGGCAGGAGATCACATGGAGGAGGATCCAAGGGTCCATAAACTCCATGGGATCATCAATAATATCTTTCTCAAATTCTGGCATGGAAGGACATTCTAGAATATCCATGTCATCACCCTTCTCAAGAGGAGGAGGCGGAGGAAGGTCCCTTGGTTTCCCAAGAGCAACGCCTTCATCGAATGTTACATCCCTGCTAATTCAACATTCCTTTGACCAAGAATATATATTATAAATGCTTTATAATCTTCACAATACCCAACAAACGTACCTTTTCTTCCAATGGCTTCCAGATTGTTTCTTTTTGTCTTTCCAAACATAAAAATATACAAGGTAGCCAAATATAAGGAGGTGACTAATGTCGAGCTTGACACCTATGAATACTTCTTTGTGGGTCTTATTTTCTAATGCTTAATGAGGCACCCTATTTTGAACATATATCACTATATTTGTTGCTTCACCCCAAAGGAACTTTGGTAGCTTTTGATCATGGAGCATGGCTCAGGCAATTTCCACAATCGACCTATTCTTCCACAATAGACCACAATAGACCTTTATTTTCTTCCCTATTTGATTTTTTACCAAAGCCTTGAAATCTTTGAATATTTTGAAGGCCTCATCCTTATGCTTCAAGTAATATATCCATGTCTTCATGGAGAAATCATCAATGAAAGTTATGTAGTAGAAATGGCCTCCAAGAAAATGCATAGGCATCGGTCCACATATGTCAGAATGAATGAGTTGGAGGATGTTGTTCGTCTTGTTCTTGCTAGAGGGGAATGGTCCCCTAATCATCTTCCCACTAGCACACCATGGACATACTCCATCAAGTTAAGCTTGAACATCAGAAATCCCAGAGACCAACTTCTTCAATTTTGGAAGTGCTTCATAGTGGAGATGGGCCAATCTTCGGTGCCGCAAGTCACTTTGATGATTTGTGTCGTTGACCATTTCTAGAAGGGGCCTTCTAGTGACTCTATAGAGTTATTCAAATATAGATCCCAATGTGAAAGCATGTCTCGCAGAGGATCCAACAAACCAAGTAAGATATTTTCCTTTGATGAAAGCAACCCTCATTTCTTTGTCTTCCAAAGCATATATGGGTACCAAATTATTCTTCAATCCCGGCACATACATCACATCATGAAGAAAAACGTATTCCCCTGAGTCCAAGTGAAATTTAATAGACCCAAAGCGTTTAACGGGATGAGTGGAGTTATCTCGAAGAATAATCTTCAAACTTGACTCCCTCTCTACCAAATTAGAGAGAACTTCCTTATACCCAGAGAAATGATGAGAGGCCCCATCATCAACCAACCAACTACCCCAAGTATCCAGAGGAGAGGAACTAGAAAGTGCAGAAATAAGGATATATTTAGATTGATTAGTAGCATTACTTTCATACTTGGCATTTCTTAACCTCTTTTGTGAATGATAGCCTTTTTCACAATCATCGGGAGAGTCTCTTCTTCTTCTATCATTCCTTCTTTCATCTCTTTTATCATATGTCATGTTGTTGTTGTAGCCATGGTTCTTGTTGTAGGACCTTGAAGTATTTCTCCTACGAGCATCTCGCTTTTCAAGTTAATCTTGAGCATAGTGACCTTTTCGATGACAATTGTAGCATTCAACATCTTTATCTTGTCTTCGTGAGTCCTTGAAGTCTCGGATCGCTTGAGGAGGTCTTCTTGCATTAGATGGATTTCCCTTCCCTTTCTTCTTATTCTTCTTATTCCCTTGAGCAACGAAGGCAGTAGGCTCTCCTTCATTTGGCCTTTGAATTCTTCCCCTACATATCATCAATCTTTCCTCTTGATCGCATAGATCAAGTAGCTCATCAAAAAGGGATCCTTTCCTTATTGTTGATAGAAGTAATGAACATGTCCCATGATGAAGGAAGGCCATTAAGGGCAGTCATCACCAATCCCCCGTGCAGTACAATTTCTTGAGCAATCCGGAGTTGATACCTGATTCTAGTGATTATCATAAAGAATGATTGCACAGTCTCTCCCTTGTGCATCTTAGATTCCTTGAGTTGATTTTTCAAATCCATAATCTAGCTGTTCACTTCATACATAACAACAATTTTATTGTGCATTTCCTTGGATGTCTTCAAAGAATAAATATAAACAAGTAGATGATCTCTTAAAGAATCAATAATGATCTTCTTAGCTTTATTCTCACAGTTCTTGTACTTAGACTTGACAGCTTGGGGATCATTTTCTGGTGGTGTTGAAATCTTTCCTTCCATATATTCCAAGACATCATACTCATCTAAGGTGACATTAATCCTGGTCTTCCAAGCTACAAAGTTAGATGCATCAATTAGCTTTTCATTATCCTTGAAGAATGAGGTGGACATTTTTACCAAACTAATATGACTTCTTAATCAGCTACTAGAAAATGGATGCTCTTGCTCTATGTCTCTCGGGCTTGTCTTCACCTCAACTTTGATACCATGTTAATTTTTCATCACAAATTGTTCTATGTTGCAACTATTACTTCAATAATTTCCAAAAGCATCCAAATTACAATTTTCACTTCTTCAATTAACCAATAACAATAGAGCAATAGTAGATAGAAGAATTATACAATGTCGACAATGAAAGACATCCAAGAAACAAGAGACACAATATTTGGTCAATGACCAAGGGAAAACCCCACAAGGAGGAAAACCCCTTGCAATTCTTCTTCCATTAAATTGTCTTCAAATGTTCAGTAGAGAGAGTACATCATTCAAGAGTCAAAGTCAAGCTTTGACTAGGCAATATCAAAACCAACATCCAATATCCAATCAAGTCAATATGTCAAGCAACTATACATATCAGAGACGAGAGAAATAGAGAGATGAAGTCAACAACAATCAAATTTGGTCCTCCTACAACCTTCCCAAGTCAACTATTGTCAAAGTGCGCCCTAACCAAAATTAAGTCAACGGTCAAATGATCTCCAAAAGAGCTTAGTCTTGGATCAATTAATGTGGCCTCCTTTGCTGATTAAGATGAGCCCAAAACAATCCAATTCTAAGCAATCAAACCGGGTCAACAAAGAGAGGAAACCTGTGGTCAAAGTTCTGCAATTAGGTCCGTGGTCAAAGTGCCCAAATTGCCTTGGATTTTGTGTCAATAAACGCAGCATGCTAGTACAGCGATACTCCAAAAAATACATAGTTAAACCATGCCAAACACACCCAAGTCAATGTTTGCCAACGTCCCAGAACAGAAGATTGACTCGGCCAAACAGAAAAGATATTCCTTCCTTTGCACGTGCGAAAGAAAACTAGGATTTCTGAGCTATATGAACCAATTTGTTCAAGAGAGAGAATAATGTGATGTTGATGTGATGCTAAATGAGGAGGACTTGATTTGTATTTATATGTGTTGGAGGGTTGCTCATTTTGCTTCTAGGTCGACATGAACAAATGCGCCAATGTGGCTTTTCAATCAAAAATATATTTTTCATTGTCCAAATTGAGTGCTTCAAAAGTCAGTTTTGGTCCTCTCAGAAAGAGGAATTTAATGCAATGGTTGGAATTTGTCACTGAGCTACCAAATTAACAGTTTCATCATGGGCTGGGCAACTTAATTGGGGTCCAAGTCCACTAGAGGATTATATTGACACTGCAGGGGATCCATTCAGAGACATGGGACTCCCATCATGTGCAGAGCATCGTTCCACACCATGGGCACCCTCAGCATCTTCAGCAATTTATTTATTGCCCCACATTATTTACGAGATGATGCACTTGGACTAGTGTGCCCAGAGGGCGTACCATTATGGAGTGGCAGCTAACGCGAGGCCCAGAGGAGGTTTGTCTCACCCTTGAGACATGGGAGGGTAGGCACCATCATCAGAGCCCTCATTTGGAGCATTATATGGGTTTATCTATCATCAGGAGACCCATGAGACAAACAATTGTGCCCCAAAACCACTTTGGGGCCCCACATGATGACTTGCATGAAACAATAGGGGTCATCCCCTACTTTGTGATTTATAGAGCCCTCTCTCACACCTTGGCACTTAAAGGACTCAACGGGGCCCTCCAACGACCCTACATCAACATGACGTCATCAATTCGACTAGCATATGGATGGCTAATTCATAATTTATGAAAGCTACTTGGTCGGCTTGCAACCAAGGCTTGTTTCTTGCTCATTATTTCAATGTTTAGGGGCTAATTAGGATAATTTGACTTAGTGAATCTCATATAAATAGAACACAAGTTCATTTGCGAGAGATCAATATCACACGGGAATTTCGACTTTCTTGGCAAACTTGCACTTTTTTTGGTTAGCTATTGGATCTCTTGCATGCAATTTAACATTTGGAGCTAAAATTTTCAATATTCTTTGGAGCTATCTCATGATTTCTGGATGGATATATCATATTGTCATCTTGTAAGTGTTGTTTGGTGAATATTTTCTTGGAATAATGTACAATGTATGGAATTGCTACAACTACTCTAATGCTAATATGCGCTAATTTGTTGAAAATCATTTTGGAAAGCTATTTGGTTGGCAATTGCATATGTTACTCATTGATTGACAAATTATGAATGTTCCTAGTGGCTGAAATTGTCTTTCTTCCATAAAACTCCATAAATATTGAGTGGGTAAATGTTGAAGGTTGGTAGTTGGGGCATCAATCTTTAACCTCCTTAAGGGAAATTTTGGCTAATTTGAAGCATCTTGGACTCCATAGCCCAAAGGAGAAGACACTGGTCCAAGCCATTTAGTGATCAACTCTTCTCTTCTCCATATTTCTCTTCCATAAAATTTTGGCCCCTTTCTTTTGGACAGCTAGGCTAGGGCATCAAGTGAAATCCATTAGAGAGTGAATTTGTGAATTCTGAGGGTACAGATGTTAGGTCCCTATACTACTAGTGTAACCCCTTATTGTTATTAGTACAACCCCCTTATTATATTGTTGTGCCCATGTAGTCCCCATATTGTTATTATTGTGCCCCATAGAAGCCCACTATTGTTATTATTATGCCCTTACATTATTATTGTTATGTCGGCTCTAGTTATATTATGACCCGTTAGACTCCTATATATAGAAAGGAGGTCTTGTCAATTGTATCATCCAAGAATTGTTCATTTTTGTAATGAAAAGGAGGTTTCCCCCTCGAAGAGGCTTATTTTGAAGGTGTTTATCTATCTTTTCTATTTTTTTGTGAGTTGGTTTCCTAACATTTGGTATCAGAGCTTTGGATTCTAGGGTTTCGCCACTCCAATCAAGTCACCGTAGCATTTTCGCTATAACTTTTTTTCTGCAACATTTCAGAAGCTACACAAAAAATTCATTTGAGCCGAAATTGTTCTGAACTTCGGGTCCGAATTTCAGAGCTTATCTCGCTATATTTGTGGAGATATGATCTGAGGAAGATTGGGTTTTTGCAGACTCCCGAATTACATTCCAAACAGGGGACCTTGAGAAAATCATCATAACTTTTGTTTTGAGCATCAGATTGAAATTTCGTAAGAAGTTTCAGAAGGAGGACAGCCTGTAGTTTTCTGTGTATCAATTTCAAGTACTAAGGTTGAAACAGTGACATGTGGCACGTCATACAAGTTCACTCTGCTAAACTAGTTTTTAATCAAGTCACTGCAGGAGATTTGGCATAACTCTTCCTTGGAGAATCCAATCTTGATCAAACTTGCAGGGTTAAAAAGAGGACTCAAAGGGCTACCGCATGACGAGATTTCAGATATTCGAGATCCACAGTTACAGAGATACAGCAGATTCAATATCGAGCCCTTACAAAGTGAAAAAAAATTGTGTAGTTTTGTTTAAATTTTGCATAAGATTAGTTTGAAAAATTAGTTTCAAGGAATTCAAAAGGAATAGTGAAGAATTATTAGCATTGATTAATGCCCCGAAGAAAGAAAATGGAAACACCTAGTAAGCAACCTGAAAGCTCTAGCATGACTCGTGAAGAAGAGGAAGAAATGCAACATGATATACCAAAATTACAAGACCAAGTACAACAAATTTCACTCTCACTAAAGGTAAATGAAGCCAAGATGAATGGCGTGGAAGCTAATATGCATGGCATGCAAGTTAAGGTGGATGACATGGAAGCTAAGATGGATGGCATGGAAGCTAAGATGAATGGCATGGACGATAAGATGGAAGAATTGAAGATAAATTTGAATAACTTGGTACGAGAAATGGTCACTAATAGTGAAAGCGTAGTAAAGGAAACTCATGATGAGAACAAAAGAAATGTTAATCATGATTTCATAGACTCTAATGTTGGATTTAAGACTCACCATGTTCCAAAAATCGATATGAGGAAGTTTGATGGCAAGGATCCCGGAACATGGATACTACAAATGGAGCAATCTTTTGATCTACATGAGGTGCAACTGTTACAAAAGGTACGTATTGCATCTTCATATTTAGAACTAGATCAATTTTTATGGTATAAAGGGCTTTGTTCTCGTAAACCACTTGTTACATGGTCAATTTTCACAGAGGAAACGATAGCACAATATGAGGATACAAAAAGTTGCACCTTCTTTAGCCAATTGATAAATCTCAAACAAAAGTGTTCAACGGCAGAGCACATTCATGACTTTCAAAAATTGAATATAAGATAAAATGGTATTCCAAAGAAGAAGAGGATTGATGTATCCATAGGGACTTTAAAGGATAACATTCAACATGAGGTTCGTCCTTGGGAACCTGATTCATTAGAGAAGGCATTCAGGTTGGCAAGAAAAGTGGAAAGCAAAATTATGGCAACAAGGAAGTCTACCCCTCACAACTATAAATATGGAAGAGTTATTTCTTCTGGCCTTCCACCACCTACAAGGTTGACACCAATAACAATTGGAAGAAAAAAGAGCAAAAGGGCTTTGTTACAATTGTGATAACAAATACATTAAAGGTCATAAGTGTGCTGAGAAGAAATTATTTTACATAGATTATGAAAAAGAGGAAGAAAAAGATCAAGAAACATCAAAAGAAGATGATATACACCAAGAACCAACCCTAGAGAAAGAAGAAATGAATCTGACCATATCTTGTAAAGCATTGGCAAGAATTACTACTCCTCAAACTCTCAAGATAGGACATATCAAGAAGAAAAAGTTTCAAGTAGTGAAAGATCACATCGAGCATCAACAACAAGTTCTCCAACTTTTAAAGGATAACCCACTTTGGTGCAGAATCGAATGAAACAACAGGCAGATCAACATCGCAGTGAAAGAAGTTTTGATGTAGGCGATTGGGTATTTTTACGTCTACATCTCAAGCAAGTTATTTATGAGAAGGAAATGTTGGCAATACTACATGCACTTAACAAATAGCGACCTTACCTAATGGAAAGACACTTCAAGGTAAAAATGGATCATGATAATATTAAATACTTTTTAGAACAAAGATTATCTTTAGAAGAACAAAAAAAATGGGTCACAAATATGTTGGGTTATGACTTTTAAATCATCTACAAAAAAGGGAAGAAAAATGTTGTTGCAGATGCACTCTCAAGAAAGGATGAGGATGTGGAAGCATTGTTTTGTGCTATTTCTATTATTCAACCATATTGGATAAAAGAAGCAATGGATGAATGGAAGAAGAACAAAGAAGTGTGGCCATTGATTCAAAAGTTGCAAAAGGTCCCAGTTCAAACAATATTGCCAAAACTTGAGGAGGAAGGAAAAATCATATTGGAACCTGGAGCAGTCACAAAAATAAGAACCTGACAGCTACGAAATTGATCAAATTTAGAGTATCTCATGAAGTGGAAGTACTTACCCACTGAAGATTCCATATGAGAGGACAAGAAATTTATACAGAAGCATAGAGAACTACTCAACCATTGAGGAAAACCCTTTTTCAAGGAGAGGGGCAGGTTAGGTCCCTATACTACTAGTGTAACCCCTTATTGTTATTACTACAACCCCCTTATTATGTTGTTGTGCCCATTTGGTCCCCATATTGTTATTATTGTGCCCCATAGAAGACCACTATTGTTAGTATTGTGCCCTTCCATTATTATTGTTATGTCAGCTCTGATTCTATTATGACCCCTTAGATTCCTATATACAGAAAGGAGACCTTGTAATTTGTATCATCCAATAATTGTTAATTCGTGTAATGTAAAGGAGGTTGCCCCCTCAAAGAGGCTGAACTCTAAGGCTTTGATCTATCTTTTCTTTCTTTTTGTGAGTTGGTTTCCTAAAAATGATGATTTATATCATAGAGTAATTCTTGGTCGCCCACAAAGAAGGACTTCTTCTTGATATGATGATTATGTAAAGCCTTCTGATGCTCCTTTTCAACAGTGTGATAAAAATAGGCCAAGAATCAGTGTTTGTCCAATTGCAAAAACCGATTTACTCGATCAAGAATAAATTCATCCCCTGACATTCTAGTTTCATGAGAAATGAAGAGATTCATAACAATAAACTCATTAGGAACAACAAGTTCCCTATCATAAACTAGTTCAAATGGGGTATACATATTCAATCTCTTGACAATATTTTTGTAGGCCCATAAGGTTGTAGGAACCCATTCATCCCAATCATCTTAATTTTGGGAAGAGAACTTAGTGAGTTCCCTCTCCATTATTTTGTTAAATGCTTCAACAGTTCCATTAGCTTGTGAATGATAAGGGGTGCTCTTATGATATTGTATCATGAAATTTTTCAACAGAGTCTAAATTGTTTCATTAATAAAATGAGAACTATGGTCACTTGTCAGGCTGTGAGGGAAACTAAACATAGTAATGATGTTCTCAAAGATAAATCTAGTAGTCATATCTGCAATACAATCTTTAATTGGAGCGTCTTCCGCCCAATAGGTGAGATATTATGTTGCGGTAATAATATAGCTCGCATGAGAATGATGAGTAGGAGGATAAATAGAGCCAATAAAACAAAAACCCCATTTTTCAATTGCAACAAGTGCTTGTACCATATTCAGGGGCATTTCATCACGCCATGGGGTAGAAAAACCCTTTGGAAAACATCATAAGTTTTTGCATACTCCTTTTCATCCTTGAAAAGAGTTGGCCACCAAATACCATATTGTAATACCTTTCGAGTGGTATCTTTACCTCCAACATTTCCCCCTACAATTCCAGCGTGAAATTCCCATAATATTCCCTCACATTCATGATCAAGGATACAACAACGTAAAACTTGATCAAGCCCCATATTATACAACTGCCCTACAATCAATTGGTAGTCCATTTCTCGAACAACTAACTGCTTTTTCTATACTATAGTGTAATTAGATGGCCACTAACCTATAGCAAGATATGTAGCAATCTCTTCTAAATAGTCATGGACAACTTCAATGTGAAAGAAATGAGCATCTCACAACTCATTGTCGATCGACCCTCTAAACTATCCTAACTCCAATCTAGATAGATGGCCCAACCCAACATCTGACATTCCTAGATTGATAATGACTTCAAATGTGAACTCTTGAAATAACAACAACCACCCAAAAATTATTCCTTCAAGCACATGCTTCTTAACTAAGCACTTCAATGCTCAGTCGTTTGTGAAAAATTTAAATAGACCTCCTAACATGTAATGTCAGAACTTCTAGAGAGAATATACCATTGGTAAGCCTTCTTATTATGTGGTGGTATAGTTCTTCTCTGCATTAGAAATTTTTATGCTTGCGAAATAGATAGTGTAGTCCAAGTTTCCTTCACACGGTTGCATCAAGATAGTGCCCAAAGCGATCCCAGAGGCATCAACATTGACATGGAACTGGTTATTCTAGTAAGGATAGAATAAAATCAGTGTGCTCACAAGCTTCTCTTTCAATGTATCAAAGGCATCATTGCATTTAGAAAACCACACAACACTCTCAAACTTCATTAGGAGATTCTCCAATGGAGTCGTAATGGAAGCATAATTTCGAATGACTTTTCGATAAAAACTAGTATTTCCTAGAGCAGAATAAAACTATCAAATGAGGTGGGTGATGACATATTCAATATCAAGGAAACTTTAGCAGGATCCACACAAACGTTACTGCAATCCCACTAAGGGATTCCTAGGCCCAAAAAAGAAACATACACTACCAGCCTTTACTACCATCCCTCCATATACTTATCCAAGGATCATTAGGCCTATACAAGCATGTATGCCTCTGGATATCTCCACCTAAATAGTGAGAAATTTATTTTTCTCCAGTCTCTAGGCTTTACCTTATATCCTACCACTCAGCAGTCGAGGATTCCTAGGCCTAATGAGACTCCACCATCTAGGCTTTACCATATATCGTGACATTCACTCGTCAAGGATTCCTAGGATTAATAGAGGGAAAACACCTCTAGGATTTACCATATATCCTGCCACTCACTGGTTGAGGATTCCTAGGCCCATCGAGGTACAGACAATCCAGATTTACGACAATCCCACCTTCACCATTCCATGGATTCCTAGGCCTTGTGTTTTTTTTCTCCTGAGAACACCCCACTCAGTTTCAAAACCATCTAGCAATCGATCTCAGTCAAGTAAGAGAGAATCCCATCACACCATGGTTATCAAGAAATGGCAAGGCAACGGTGAAATACACTCTCACACCTCATAAGACTCATGCCATTGATAACAAGAGAACCAATTACACATGTGCATTCCAAAGCTAGCAAGGAAATCATACATGCAATTTTATACCTCCAAGTAATGTTGTTGTAGCCGCTTGATCCTACTCTTCCTTACTAAATATTTTCTTCCCTTTTCCTTCCTTGTTCTTTCTTTTCTTTTCTTGATCCAATGCTAGAGTTCTCCAAGAAAAATATAAGTGTCCAAGAGTATAAGAGAAAGAGACTAAGGATAAGGCACCGAAATTGAACTAGCAGAAGATAGTACTAACAGAAACCATGAACTGATCCTCAAAATCCTTTTTATCAATGAGGCCTATAATTTCTTCATTTTCTTTCATTTTTCCTTTAATTTCATTCTCATGCAAATTTGTTAAATTTCACATTATTTTTCTCCTAATTTATTTTATTTTCATAAATAAAATGCCAAATAATGCCTCATTTCCTTTTCAAAAGCCTTCTCCATTTCCTTTTTTAATTTCCTTAGCCATAATAAACTGAATGAACACCCACTAGGATGCTTTTACCAACATTTATCTTGGAATACATGTCTCATCACCTTTGTCTTATTTTTCCTTTATCAACTTTATTACATGGATTTTTAACCTAGGGTTGTTACAAACCCCTCCCCCTTAGGGGCATACCATCCTCATGTGCATAAACCCAGCTAAATAGTTTAGTTATTTTTAGTTTACTAGATTCACAGTGCAACAAGTTAATAATAAAAGATTACAGATCAGACTCCAAAGATTGAAGAGAGAGAGTGGTTTAAGAAGTATATGTTGATTCACTTTGTCCAAGCATCATATACACATAGGTTAAAATAACAAAAGGAGAATACACATATGCACACACTTTCATAGAAGGAAAAGTGCGTATGGGATGGAAAATCAAGGTTTTGGTCCAAGGTATTGGTCTGAGGTATTTGGTCCAAGGTATTTGGTTTGAGGTATGGGTCCAAGGTATTTGGTCCACGATATTGGTCCAAGGTATTTGGTCTAAGGTATTGGTCCTAAGTAGTTTTGGTCCAACGTATTGAGAAACGCCTAAAGTAATATAAGGAGGAGAAGATCAATAGGCCAAGGGTGCAAGTATTTAATATCTTATGAAGTGTTAGATCAAATATGTAGGTGATGAGTTTCTGATGTTTTTCTTGATCTAAACTAAGGATGAACCTTTGAGTTTAATGAAGTACTGATGCACTAATTAAATATCAACATATGATGAATTAATTGAATCATAATTTTGTTGTATATACGTTGGTTGCCTTAAATACAATTGTGTGTACAGGCGAGTTACCTTCATTGAAGTAGCATATATAAATTAGAATATGAAAATAAAAATTTATTGATTTGACTAACACTAATTCACCCCCCCCCCCCCTCCCCCCCCCGCCCCTTATCAGTATTATTTCCAACAATTGGTATCAGAGCCAACTTCTTTTGGCAAAAGCTTGATCGCTTGAAGGATATCTGTAGAAACAATGGGAAAGAAGCTAAAGAAGAAAGCGCCTCATAAAAGGAAGACATATCAAAGGAAAAATGACAATAGCAGAGACAATGGATCATTAGGTGAAAGCAAGTATTCAGATTCAGAATCACCTCAGATTGAAGATGAATAAGAAAATGAATTATCATGTACAAATTTTTGGTCTTCTAGTGATACTTTTCTTTGTTCATGCAATATTGAAGATATTGGAAGTGATTGTGAAAGAAACAGAGGCAGAAGTTAAAACACTCGTAGATAAAATCAGAGATCAACAAGATCTATTTAACAAAAGGGAGTGTACCTTCAAAGAAGAAGTTAGCAGATTAAAAGCTAAGCTGGAGGAAGGAAATAATGTAAGAAAGTAGTACAAGGAAAAGGAAGGTCAATGTCAAAAGCTACATGATGAAGTGACATCATTAAGAAATGAAGTAAATGAGAAGAGTACAACAATTTAAGAGACTTAAAGATATTGAGTTACTGTGAAAGTCTTGAAACTAAGATCCTCTGTCTAGAAGAAGATCTTGAAAATAAGTAGAATGAAGAACTACCTCAAGAAAATGAAGAACAAGAAAATGAAATTCTCAAATTAAGGAAAGAAGTGGAAGAAGGAAGAAATACTGAAGAAATCTTGAAGAAGCAATATCTGGAAAAGGAAGAGAAATATTAGGTTGAGGTAAATAACCTAAAAGGTAAATTAGAAGAAAAGGATAAATTGTTACGATTTCAAGACGGTACTAAAATTTTGGATAATATTCTTAGTATTGAAAGGTATCCTACTATCAAAACTGGTATTGGTTTTCATGAATCTATTGAAGGTGAATCTAGCTCACAAGATGAGGCAAGTAACTCTAATGCAAAATATGAAATTCTCAACAAGGAGATGAGAGGTCAACCCAATCAACAACCAAGGAAAGAAAGTCTTCAAATAAAATATTTTGCTCCTAACTGTGGAAGTGATAGTCACTTATTTCCTCTAGTGAATAATGTTGAATGTTATATATGTCATAATTTTGGACATGTTGCAGTGAGATGCAAAAGTAGAATGGTTCAAGACCTTCACCTAGAAAGATCATCAACTTCCAGGTATTTTAAGGGATATTGTTTTTCTTACATTATGTATAGTCAAAAAGCCATTGACTTCTATATAATGACTATGAAACATGTAAGATGTTATTCATGTAATAAGTTTGGACATATAGCAAAGAAATATAGGAGAAAATTTTGGGCACCATAACAAAAGGAGAAAACATCATCACACTTGAAGATATGGAAGAAGAAGGAGGTACAGTAAAAAAGATGTGGCATAGCTCAGTTTACAGATATAACAGACTCAAGGGGAGCTAAAAGTGTGAAACTTCATTGTTCTAAATCCCATACGTAATTTTCATGAAGACAGGTCACGTATATATGCGAGTTTGAAGCTGCGCAGTCTCGTATATGTTGGTTTGAGGAAAAATCAGTGGGACAGACTCAAGAAAAGGGGTCTGATATGATTCTGCCAATTATATACTGTATTTGATGATGGTTATGATGTGCTCACGATATGTGGAAATGTGTTGGTCCTCATAAGTTGTTAAAAGGTTGATGTATATTTGATTGATGATGATGCCTTGATGATTCTTACTGATATTTTCAATGATCAGATCTAATAATGAATAGTTGGCATAGGATTAGGGGGAGCATGTGCTTCTAATAATGCATTGTTGGAATTATGTTAGAAGATCTTGGAACATGAAGATTCTTACATTTGTTTGATCCACATAGTTGTTTTGATTCAAGTGACTCTTTTGATGATGGAGATATACAGCCTGTTGATCTTGATGTTGCTGACAAATGCTAATGGTGCAGATCATATATGGTGTATGATAGCTTCTAATGACTACCATGGTCCTATTTATATTGTTGTTCCTTGTTATAAATGTCATGTATATCATTTGATTTAATGGTCATGAAAGACGTAATTTGTAACTGCACTATGCATGGGAAGGATGATGTAATAATTTATATTTTCAATTATGTACAAACATTTAGTATATCCCCACTTAGTTGGGTGGATGAGTCAAATTTGGTGTATCCCCACTTGTTTGGGAGATTGATGTATGTATGAGTCATTGATGATAAGAAGGTCATACTCACATAGTTGAGTTATAGAGTCATGTTATTCTTTTGGAAAACATTTTTACAGACTCTGCATGTGCTTAGGAGGAGCATGGACGGTTTAGTGCATCTCAGCATGTAAAAAGGGGGAGCTTAATCTGAGATTTCAGGATGTACTCAGGCGTAGCATGGAAAATATAATGTATATCAGAGGGGGAGAATATCTTGGTCCGCCCTTTTCCCTTGATGTCAAACAGAGAGAGTTTCTTCGTGTTGTTGTTGCCATCAAGTCCAAAGGGGCATATTGTTAGCATTAGATACAGGTGTTGTCCTTGATGGAAACTCACACAGATGACAAGTCATAGTGCAACTAGTTAACAACAAAATATTATAGATCATACTCCACAGATTGAAGAAAGAGAGTTGTTTAAGAAGTATACATTGATTCACTTTGTCCAAGCAGCATATACATGCAGTTTAATAGAAAAAAAGGAGCGTACACATATACACACACTTTCACATAAGGAAAAGTGCATATGGGATGGAAAATCAAGGCTTTGGTCCAAGGTATTCAGTCCGTGGTATTGGTCCGAGGTATTTGGTCAAAGGTATTGGTCCTAAGTGGTTTTGGTCCAAGGTTTTGAGAAAGGCCTAAAGCTATATAAGGAGGAGAAGGTCATTAGGCCGAGGGTGCAAGTACTAAATATCTTATGAACTGTTAGATCAAATATGTAGATTATGGGTTTCTGATGCTTTGCTTCATCTAAACTAAGGATGCACCTATGAGGTTAATGAAGTAATGATGCAATGATTAAAGATCAATACATGATGAATTAATTGAATCATAACTATGTTGTATATACATTGGTTGACTTAAATACAGTTGCATGTACACGCGAGTTACCTTCATTGAAGTAGCGTATATAAATCAGAGTATGAAAAGAAAAAGTTATTGATTTGACTAATACTGAGTCACCCCCCTCTCAATGTTATTTTGAACAATTGGTATCAGAGCCAAGTTCTTTTGGTAGAAGCTTGATCGCTTGAAGGAGATCTGTACAAACAATGGGAAAGAAGCTAATGAAGAAAGCGCCTCAGAAAAGGAAGACATCTCAAAGGAATAGTGACAGCAGGAGAGATAATGGGGCATTATGTGGAAGCAAGTATTCAGATTTAGAATCACCTCATATTGAAGATGATCAAGAAAATGAAGTATAAGGTACAAATTTTTGGTCTTATTGTGATACTTTTCTTTGTTCATGCAATATTGAATATATTGGAAGTGGTAGTGAAAGAAGCATAGAGGAAAAATTTAAAAGACTCGTAGATAAAATCAGAGATCAACAAGATCTATTTAACAAAAGGGAGTGTAGCTTCAAATAAGAAGTTACCAAATTAAAAGCTCAGCTGGAGGAAGGAAACAATGTAAGGAAGCAGTACAAGGAAAAGGAAGATCAATGTCAAAAGCTGCAGGATGAAGTGACATCATTAAGAAATGAAGTAAATGAAAGGAGTACAACAATCGAGAGACTTAAAGATAGATCCAGTAACTATGAAAGTCTTGAAGCTAAGATCCTCTCTCTAAAAGACGATCTTGAAAATAAGCATAATGAAAAACTACCTTTGTAGTATAACTGGGGGATAGTATGGGGTACAGAGGGAGGTACCGAAGAGAATATTGTAATAATGCGATGGGCCATAGTGTTATAAAATTAAATATTACGGAGCAATGGAACACATAAAATATAGCAGAAATATAAACACAGAAAATGCACAAAACAAGAGAGACACAGATATACGTGGCTCACCCAGTTTGGGCTACGTCCACCTCGAACAGCCAGTCCTTCCTTTCTATTATCCAACAAAATGAAGAGACACAACATACAACAAATCCGCTGTAATATCCTTTGTTTTCTCTCACAGTCTCACCTTTTTGTTTCTCGCTCACACACAATACACATCTATCTCACAGCCTCAAATACAATGCCCTCATACAAAGAGAGGGTATACATCCAGTTGAAACAAAGACCTCTGAACAATCATGCTCCACACACAACACATAGTAATAAATAAAGTGGTTAACCTGTATCATGTAAGGGACCACAAGTAGTTAGCAATAATGTAATAAGCCCATTTTATTAGATAGATGGTATTGAGGGAACCATGGTAATGACCCATGGTATTTTATGTATGAGGTCTATATGGAGGTGAGAGACTCCCCATTAAGAGATTACAAGGAATATTTTATGAACAAGCATATGGCTTGTGGAGTGTTCTCCTTCCTTAAGGAGTGATTTTATGGTGTTTCCCTAGCTCAAGGGTTTGATCAATAAAGAAGCATTTCTATCTATACTCAAATACTGTTATTTTTGGTGATTATTTACAGTTATTGTGTATATTTTTATTTTCATATATTTTCAGATCATATCTATAACAAGTGGTATCAAAGCACTTTCTTGGGCAAAGCAGAATTTTTTTTTTTTTGGTAGGAAATTTTTTGAGTAGACGAGTTTATAGATTAGATCTGTACATTTTAGTGAAAAATTCGTAGAATCTAATTACAAATCTTAGTCGTTTGCAAAAAAATACCCAATTTTCAAAAAAAAAATCGGCCAAATTGAAGTTTGGATGAAGGAGATATCACTGATTTAAAAATCAACTGTGTTGTAGAGATTTTTCGACGTGGCAAGTTTGCAGAGCAGATATGTACATTTTGGGCCACCATTTGCAGAATATAATTTGAAATCTAGGTTCTTTGCCAAAAAAATCCAATTTCAAAAAAAGAAATCAGTCGAATCAGATTCTGGATGAGGGAAATATTGCTGATTTAAAATCAGCTATTTTTTCAGAAATTTTTGTGGCGGTGGGAAAGTTGTAGCGTTAATCTGAAATTTTAGTATCTAGGTCAGGATTTGTATCACATGGGAATATCCAGAATGGTTGTTCCATTTCCGAAAATAGGTTATTATAGGGATTCTGAGCAATATTAACTAAATTGTGGCCACTTTAAATTTTTGCCAAGTAAGTGATTTTTTCTCAAAACCCTCTTCATGGCCTCTAGCAAGCAATTTTTTATAGGGAAAGATAATGGTCCTACTATTGAAGAATTCATAAATTTTTTTAAGAAAAGCCATCAGAAATATTGGAGAAGTTTCCTATGGCATAATGTGAAAGATGAGGCTGCCATATGGTGGTACTCACTTGGCACCCAAAAGTTCGAATTTTCAAATGATGAATTTGAAATACTTCTTTTGGACAAATGGTTTCATACTAGAAAAATGAGGAAACCACAAAACCTAGCAAAGATTTTATTTTTACAGGAAAGAAGGAAACCAAGAAACCTAAAGGGTTATTTTCTATTGGTATCTCCTTATTACATGTTCATGGGTTGATTTAGAAGTAGAATATCATTGTGTCTATAAATCTTAGCTGCAAGAATAATTTTATCAATGTTAATTTAGCAAAAAAATTACAAGTTCTAGGAAAACCCATTAAAAACACACAGATTGATAATGAGGATGTTCAAGTTTATAAATATTTGAAGCTTTCTATGGATAAGTATGTGTTGCATTGTGATTTTTATACTTCAGAAATGGATAACATGGATGTTGTTTTGGGATATCCTTGGATGGAATCTATGGGTACAATCAATAATAATGTGCAGAAAAAATTCATGAAGCTCTAGCATAAAAAGAAGAAAATTACATTGCAGGATATTTCCATTATGACCCAAGCAGAGACTATGGAGGCCGAAGCACAAAGCTCTAATGACACTAACACATCAAATGATGAGACTTTGATGGTTAAAAATCAAACACAAACATCAAACCAGGTACTAGAAAAAAAGGGAGTGTCTAAGGAGGCTGAAGCAGAAAATGTTACAGCTACTGATACATCAGATGAGGACTCAATGGTTGAAGTAATATTGGAAGATAGGAAACAACAACAGGCACCACAACATGTACCGGATACCAATTAGGCTCCATTAGGTGGCGAATTAAAGAAAGATACATCGTTGGTTTAAACTTCAGCATATCAGCACCCACATCACCCGGCAAGAAAACAACCAACATAACGACAACAAATGAAAAACAATGACAAAAACCCCCGGATGATAGATAGAGATGGGCAATGATCCACCCTCAATAAGACAACACAGAAGAGCCACCAAGGTCAACTTTCATCTCAAGCGAGAGAGGCACCAACTAGATTGAGGGTTCACCTTTCTCTTGGATGGCTAGATGCACGTGCATGGTACATATGGACTACTCTTTTGAGTATATCTTATTATTTGTGTTCCTTTTATGTTTCGGGGATGAAACATGTTTAAGCGGGGTGGAATGTAGTATACCTAAGGGGGATAGTATGGGGTACAGAGGGAGGTACCCAAGGGAATAATCTAATAATGGGATGGGCATAGTAATAAATAAAGCGGTTAACCTGTATCAAGTAATGGACCACAAGTAGTTACCAATAATGTAATAAGCCCATTGTATTAGACATGTGGTATATAGGGAATCATTGTAATGACCCATGGTATTGTATGTATGAGGCCTATGTAGAGGCTGGAGACTGCCCATTAAGAGATGTCAAGGAATATTGTATGAACAAGCATATGGCTTGTTGAGTGTTATCCTTAATTAAGGAGTAATTGTATGGTTTTTCCCTACCTCAAGGGTTTGATCATTAAAGAAGCATTTCTATCTATACTCAAATATTGCTATTTTTGGTGACTTATGGTGATTATTTATAGTTATTGGGTATATTTGTATTTTCATATATTTTTAGATCAGATCTATAACAAGTGGTATTAAAGAACTTTCTTGGGCAAAGCATAATTTTTTTTAATTATTTTTGAAAGAAATCTTTGGGGTGACAAATTTGCAGATCATATCTGTACATTTTGGTGCAAAATTGGTAGAATCTAATTACAGATCTTGGTTTTGTGTGAAAAATACCCAATTTGAAAAAAAATCGGCCGAATCAAAGTCCAGATGAGGGAGGTATCACTGATTTAAAAATCAGCTGCGTTGCAGACGTTTTTTGGGGCGGCGAGTTTGTAGATAAGATTTATATGTTCTAGGGCAACATTTGTAGAATATAATTGTAGATCTAGGTTATTTGCAGAAAAATACCTAATTTCAAAAAAAGTCGGCCAAATCGGATTCTGGATGAGGGAGATGTTGCTGATTTGAAAATTAGTTATGTTGCAAACACTTTTTGGGGCAACAAGTTTGTAGATCAGATCTATACATTATGGGGCAACATTTGCATAATCTAATTGTAAACCTAGGTTCTTTGCAAAAAAAATACCCAATTTCAAAGAAAATTAGTGGAATCGGAGTCTGGATGAGGGAGATCTCGTTGATTTAAAATCAACTATTTTTTTCATAAATATATCACTTGTTATAGATCTGATCTGATACCATTTGTTATAGATATAATTTGAAAATATATGAAAATACAAATAAACCTATAAATAATAAGATAGAAATAGATGGAAATGCTTCTTTATTGATCCAACCCTTAAGGTAGGGCAACACGATACATTCACTCCTTAAGGAATGAGAACACCCCACAAGCCATATGCTTGTTCATACAATATTCCTTGACATCTCTTAATGGGGACTCTCTAGCCTCTATATAGGCCTCATACATACAATACCATGAGTTATTACCATGGTTCCCTCAATCCCATCTATCTAATACAATGGTCTTATTACATTATTTCTAACTACTTGTGGTCCCTTACATGATATAGGTAACCACTTTATTTATTTCTATGGCCCAACACATTATTACCTTATTCCCTTGGGTACCTCCCTCTGTACCCCATATTATCCCCACTGGGTATACTACACAACAAGCAATATAAGAGGCTCCTAACTTAGGATATCATGGTTGTCCTTCCTGATAGATCTACTCCAATAACATTACCATTGCATCAAATCAAACTGGAATTCAAGAAATAATACAACAAATGCAAAATGGATGATTTTAGCTATGATTCATAACTTGTGAGAAAGAGAATTTAACTTAAATTATTATTTTTCCTTTCATATGAAAATTTTATTTTAAACTATCATCATCCCAAAATCACACAAGAAGCATCAAACATTTAAATAACTAAAGCATAAATCTGAAACAAGAAATACTGAAATTAAAATTATACTAATGTAATCAAAGTGTACTTAGCTTGGTATGGGGGCCCTCCAACATTTCCTTGTACACCTAAGGAACTCTCAACTACATCTAACTTATGAAAATATCCACAACATGAACATCAATTTAGAACAATAGAAGTTATTCTTCAAATTATCAAAAGGTCTCCAATAGCCTAAATAAAAATTAAATATATTAATGGTTGATAAATTCAGTTTAAATAAGAAAATTATCAACAAACTTAGCTACAATAGACCTAACAATATTTATCTATCCTAATCCATCCATCCAAGTTGAACTCATTAATTCTAGTTCACAAAATTAGGCAAAATCCCCAAAAATAATAGTATGCCCCTTTTTAATGGGGATTTTTGAATGACAAGTTAAGTTTGATCAGTGTTGATCGGGTCTGTGTTTGCTCAGTTTGACCTAACAATTAGGTGTTCATCCATACGTGCTTCCAAATCATTCCAAATATGCACTCAACTCTCACCCAAGTGTGCTTCACATATGACTTTAACGGAGTTATTATGATGATTTTTAGGGCAGTCCAAATTTACTCTTACAACCCAATTTTTACAAAAATCTCTAAAAATTGAAAAACTTAATTTAGTTACCTAAATATGAAAAATAAGAATGAAATGAAGCATATGTAAGTGAAATATGATGGAATATGGTGGTAAAGGGATTGGTTTAGGATAGGCAAAAATGACCAAAAATGAGGGCCAACAATGTGACATTTTATTTTCATCCCTATATAGCAGTTCCAACAGTGGACCAATGAAACGATTGTACATGGATCTAAATTCCAAGGTACACTTCAATAGTGCATATGGGGTTCAGAGGATATTTTCCATCAAGTATAAGATTGGATAGAATTGCTTTCTAATCATAATCATCCTCTATATTATTTGTGAAAATAGAGAAAACACTTGATGTAGCAAGCTCTTACAACCATAGACTTGGTACAACAAAAAAAATTCTTTAATCAAGGTGAAGAAATCAAGTAGAAAATTGATGTATTATGGGAGGAATTAGACAAGGCCAAGACTACTCTTTGAGGTCTTTATCTTGCTACTAAAGCTAAATAAATGCAGCTATGTAAGCTTAATCTTGATGTAGATACTTAGTGTACAAATTTGCTTTCTTCACACACTGAGAAACTAGCTATGAAGACTATAACCCAATTCATTAACATTGCCAATCCTTTGCTCACTGCATGAAAGATCCACTAGAGGACTATAGTATTTTTAAGACTCAAATTTTGTAGACCATTCCATTGTTGGGTCCATCGTTTGAAGGAAAATAATTTGTAGAGGGACAAGGAACATTAGCAGTAATTGTATAACCATAAGAAGGACCAAGAACATATGTAAGGGACTGACTGAAGAGCGATTCCATGGATTTTGGTCAAGGGGTATTTGATTCCTTAATTTTTGTGGGAAATTTTGATCAATTTTGACAAAACGATCCATAGAGATAAATAATGCAAGTAGAAAAGAAAATTACCAAACAAGGTGGAAAATGAGAACAGAAAGAAGAAAGTGGCAAGTAAGAAAAGTAAATAGTTACATTGGAACTCGCTAAGGCTATGGAAGATGGATAAAGAAGCTGAGTTTGAATGAATTAAGTGAAAGTGGGCCATGTAGTTAGATTCCACCAAGATGGCGAGGTTGGACCAAATCAAGCAATAATGGATAAAATCAAAGGGGAATATATATATAAATTTAGATGGATCACAATTCTTGAGAGACATGAAAAATAATGAAATCATATTACTGAAATGAAAATTAAAGTATTATTTTATGCATTCTAATGTAATATCGTCTTGTGTGTCCATATAGTTTGAAAAAGTTCTAAGAAGATCTTGCATAGATTTCCCAAATATCTAACATAATGACTTCACTCTTGGAGTACTAACATAAAGAATAATGTTGTGGGGAGCTGTGTCTGTGAGTATATATATTTGAATATGACGCATTGAATAACCCCTTCAAAATTTTATAATTCTCTGTTAATTTCATTATTTTGTATGCTTTTTCTATCATGTAATAATTATTTGGGGATTTATTAATGTCTGTGAGATTCGTGTATAATTTAATTAATGGAATGAATCGTGTTCCTTTCGATAACCAAAATATTAAATTTAGAGTCTTTGCATGCCTCAGGTGAGACCTTCTTCCCTCTCAAAAGATTGAGAATGCAGGTGTTGCGCTAGACTATGACAAACACCTTTGTTGGCACCATATGGTTGAACCCTGGATCCATACAAAAAAGTTTCACCAAAATGGGCCCTCCATATCAATATTTCTAATGTCGGCATTAGAATTCTTTGATTTGCTTAGTTTTGGGTAATTTTGGTTTTATTTGGTCTTCATGTGTGATGGATTCATTGCTTTTGTTTCCCTACCATCTTTTCAAGAACATAATTTTTTTCTTGATTCTACCACATGATTGGAATATTAAGCCATTTTCATCACCTAAACATACAATATGTACCTAAACATAAAATATGTATATATGTATTCCATCATTTTTTTACGTAATTGTATAAATTTATTAATTAATTTGAATATGTAAATATAATTAAATTAATTTTTAAAATATTTTTTATATAATTGTTTAATAATGATTTATTATATAAAATTATTTATAAAAATATTTTGAATAACATAATAATATTTAATAAAACAAATAATAACAAAAAAACAAAACATAAGAACCATCGTGGCTGAGCACGTTTATATATATATATATATTATATATATATATATATAAATATACCCATTCTCATTATATAGTAGAAAGCTCGATGTAACATAATATAAAATTGGGGCATTAAGAATGTAAAAGGATTTAGGAACTAGCTTTCCTTGTTGACGAGTCGACTGCCCACTATGCCCTTGATTCCCATGAACCATAACCAAGCAATGGAGCCCTACAATAAATAGTCCCCAAGGACAATATAATTCTTAACAATTAATGCCAAATATATTTGTTTATCTGCCCCATCACTCACCGAGTTGTTTCATAATTTGAAAACACGGTTGGGCCAAAATCGTAAATGGGGGCATGAAACATAAGTACATAATTATGGGTTTTAGTTTTAATTTAAGATAATGGCAAGAGCTAAGGGGCATACTATATTATAGGGTATTAAATGCCCGGCTATATGCAATCTTGTTATCTCTTTAACACGCGCGCACGTATTTTTATTTATGTATCACCGCGCGAGCATGTTAAAGAGTTAACAGGCTACATGCGCCTATGTTAGCTATTTAACACGCGTGCGCATATTTTTTATTTATCTATCACCGCGCGAGCATGTTAAAGAGCTAACATGAGCACATGTAGCCAAGCATTTAATGCCCTATAATATACCCATTAGCTCTTGTTGTAAAATAATGATGCAAGGCCCTTCCCCACCCACCTCCTCGGTCCCAACTCTCCACTCACGCAACCTCCTTGCAATGAATTGAATGTTTGACCTTTCATATATTTAATCCATGAGACATATGTGAGGCGCTTTTTAATTTTTAATTTTTCAATTTATTTTTTGTACAAAATTTATGAGGATATTTTAATATCCTATGTTTATTAAAAAGTAAAAAGAAATAGCATGCTTAGAACGGTTGGTAAACAAATTTCAATTAGCTTCAAAAATCTAACTTGAGAAGGCCTTATTTCAATATGTACTACACTAAATCAAATTTATGAGGGTTCGTTGGAATGGTAATTCAAGGAAAGCAGCTTAGTAGTAGATAAACAAATATGGCAATTCCCCAAAAATTATCAAAAGATTCCGTTGTGATTTTGTAACCAATTTAATTTTCTAAGTAAGTTTTTTTTTTTTCTTTTCTTTTTCTTTTTCTTCCGAGAAATTTCATTTTTCATGATATTTTTACTATTGCTAATACATTTTGAGATTGCTCTTTTCCATAAGATAACAAATTAAAGAGCCATCAAGAGTTTAAATTTAGGTTTTGTTGATAAATTAATTTGAATTTTTATTTTCGAAAGTTTTGGAATTTGGATTTTATTTGCAAATTGGATATGCTTTTAAACATATTTTTTTAATTTGTTTGCATGATTGATTATTTATATCATCATCTAGAGTTTTATGGGAATGTTATTGAAGCAACAAAGAAATAAAATGATTTTTCGTGTTCTCAAATTTGATCTCAAAATTTTTATTTAACTGTCATTGAGATAGTTTTATTTTTTGGATTAGATTTATAAACATTGTAAATATGATTATGAGTTTGAGCTATGGGTTCCATTTTTTTTGCAAAAATATGTTTTTTCACTACTGTACGAGACTTATTTTGTAGAAAATTGGCTACATTTTGGGCTAGTGAAAGGAAAACTCTTTATTGTAACCTGTTGACAGTGCTGGACCCACCAACATTCAAGAGGATCTCCCCATTAAGAATTCCCAACTAGATGTCAGACTTTTTGGAGTAGGAGTCCCAGTAGTGGGTGGTAATATAGTGCATTGACCATGGTAGCATGGAGAGATACATGTGATAACTTTGGTCGGAAGAAATTTTATGACCATGTAGCGAGTCAAGGGAGATGCATGGGAATTCTAATACACAGATGCAAAAGGAAGTGTGTCCCTTAGAAGACTATAATAGTATGAAACCTAGAAGGAATACACGAGCGGAATGACATCACAAGCTGCAATGTGAAATAATCCACAAAACAAAGTGACGGGTTAATCCAACAACACCCCTTCAACCAATTTCATACAATTGCATATAAAATAGTTCATAAGAAAATGCGTAAGTTAAACAACATACATTACTAAAGTAAAAAGAATAGTTGAACTACAATAAAAACATATGCAAGAAAACATGCTGGCTCAATTATATTATTATAAGTGAACGTTTCATCCATACATACACCATTGACAACTACTAGCCCCAATAGTGGAACATTAGAATCAAGAACACTCACTCCTCCAAAGAAGTATACTTGCTCTCACTGTGGAGAATCCAAGCCTCATCATAATACTTGCAAGCCTTCTCTAAGCATAAGGCTAGCCAAAATATTGTCTCCCAAAAGATGTTTATATGAGTTAAGAGGTTCTATTTATAACAAAGGGTGGGGTGACCCTTGACACTCCCCTTTGAATCTTTGACTACCCTCATAAGTCTTCAAATTCTTTAGAAATAAATCATTACATTACATAGTGATTGTTCACATTCCACTAATGACACTTGGAACTTCACTTACAACATATTTGCAAATAACATACATTTTCAACGTTTACCCCAATGAGACAAAATAGGCTAGAGACAGTGGAACAAAAAAAATCACTATGACTCAGAAGTTTGGGGAAAGACCAACTCAGAAACCTCCACTTGATGCTTCTTGTGATGTATTGATGCCAAGATTGGTACTCGTGATGATGTCCCCAAACTACATGATGGTGTGTTTTTGATACCCAACTCTTTCCTCCATAGCTTCCAAGTATATGATCTTGGAACTTGTGTCCAACTCATCCTAAAGCATGTTCAACATGGTGTTGACTATGATGGGACCACCAATGTACATATGCATGGTTTCTAAGTTCAGCTCCAAGTCATTGTTAGTGGCCCCTTGCCTTAGCTTCTCCATGTACCTGTCGATCTCTAGTCGGACTTGGCTCTTTTGCTTAGCCTCGGTGACGGAACCAATTGAGGGGATGTAGTCCGTTCTCACCATAACATCCAAACCCTTGTAAAACTATGCATATGAAGCCTATATGCTACTAATGGATGGGTCGAGCTGCTCATAGTTCTGGATCAAGATTTGGACCTCTGCTTTATCAATCTTTTCTTGTGGCTTCATCATCTTTGGAATGTGAAGTGGGACCCCCTTATACTGCAATATGCACTCTTGCACATGGGTGGTGGTAGGATGTATGTTCATAAGAGTTTTGACAAACTCCTTCCTCTAGTGCTGCAAGCCATGCACAAAGACAACTTCTTTATGCACAATGACAAATTCATCATATATTTTTTGCATGGTGGTCTCAAGTTTTGATCCTATAGTTAGTATTGCTTTCCTCATCTCTGCCAATGTGGAAACTCCACTCTACTCTCAAGATTGTTCTGCTTCTTGCATGTGTACCTATAAGAACTTTTTTGATTTGTCCATTTTTGGCCAACAAGTACTTGACATTGGAGCTTCTTGCTCTGGCATAGGCTAAGGTGGCTTCATGAAGAGCGGCTGGATGCTTCTTAGTGTTTGGCACGGTCATCCTTTCCTTTCTGAATGCAGTTGATGCGTGATAATCCGAAAAGTTCTTCCTTCACGTATGTACAATCTTCTTCTGAAACTCATCAAATGGAATATTGTAGGCATCCATGACAATATCATCATCAAGGAGTACAACATCTCCTTGTTCGCTTAGGACTAGTTCTAACACTGGAGGTGGTGGAGACTGAGAGGTGGGCTCAAGTGCTCTCGACATGAGATCAGTGTCCTCATTTTATCTCT
The DNA here is from genome assembly GCA_000404065.3 of Pinus taeda. Taxonomy (NCBI): domain Eukaryota; kingdom Viridiplantae; phylum Streptophyta; class Pinopsida; order Pinales; family Pinaceae; genus Pinus; species Pinus taeda. Next base: position 47,207 of record APFE031405738.1, on the reverse strand, counting down.
CTTGATCTAAATCCATGCCTGTCTACTCAATCAACTACTCAATTTGGTGAGCCATTTCCTGATCCTACGTCTGTTCACTGTCTAACTCAATTGTTGGTTTTTCTGACTTCTCAACCTATATGGGCACTGTTTGATCAATCATTGCACCTTACATTTATTCTTCCTCCTTTTTTAACTTTTCTTCTCTTTCTCTTCTTCTCAACTATTTTTCCTCCCTCATCTTCTTCTCCATCTCCTTCAACTTCAGTTTTGCTACTTACAAACTTTGCTTTTATCTTCTTCCACTCTGTTGCAGCGTCCTCTACTTCCTTTTTGCTTCTACTACCAAAGCTTCCTACATGAAGAATGAGTACACTTTTACTCTGCAACTTTTTTCTCCTTGTATTATGTTAGAAAATTCCTCTTTTCATGATCTTGTGATGGATTATTGCCTTCTACTACTACAGCTAGACTTGCCTCCATGTTAGTTTTGACTCCTTTTCTATGGATATTTGAGTGTCTGCATATATTGGAAAGTTAACTACACTTGCTCAAATGCTCCCCCAGTATTTCTTCTAGTGTCCTTTTCTGAAGCACATCTCTTTGGTGCCATGGTACAATTAGTGTCAGAGAGAAGTGTTTGACAAGTCTGGTACATGTGGGACAAGAAGGACACTTATGGCAAGAAAAAATTAGCTTCTACAAATGTAGTTTTACAACATGATCAAGCATAAATAAGGGCATCTAATGAGAGAGATTTTGTAACTTTGACCAATAGGGGTGACTGAATGACTGTATGAACAACACACTACATAGTCCTAGTGGTCAGTGTGGAAGATTGATGACTAGAAATTCGTAATGTGTAGTTCAATCTAGGGAAAGCTTGGGAGAGATTGTGCATTACACAATCTCAGTGACCAAGCTGGGAGACTAGATCCTCAAACTACGCAGTTCTCAAATGGAGCCAACACAGGACAACCTCTGTTCAATTCTATAAGCCAAGGCAAAGGCCTTCATTGTTGAAAAATGTGCAACAAGAAATGTTAAATTTAGAATGTGCTAAAAATAGGAATCCTAAAAATAGCATGTCTAAAAATAGCAGTTTGGCCAGTGATGTCATTGGCCACCTTGGGTGAGAGGTGAAACCGCTAAAAATAGAAAGTTCTAAAAATAGAATTTCTAGGTCCCTTTTATTTATAGCAGTCCCTGGTCTATCTATAGGAAGTAAAAACGAATTTGGCCTTAACAGTAGTTTAAAATATTAAATAATTAATCTCCATGAGTTAATTAGTTAAGGAAAAACAAACTTGAATTCTATGTGAGGACATGCAACAATTTATCTATTAATTGGTGAATTTATCCATCAGTTGAAGAGATAAGGATGAGTTGTAATTAGTTCGCTCAGTTAACTGAGTCAAAATCCAGTTAGATTAATTTAACAAGTTGTTAAATTAATGAGATGCAGTTTGTTAATGCTTGCTTGCATGTAACAACTAGTATTTTTAGATAACTAAATATTATAGCTTAAATAACTCATGCATGACAGTTCAGACAAAGACCCAATTGAGATCAGAGAAGGGACAATGTACTATCAGTTGGATGAGTATTTTTCATATAAAGGAAGCTCATCCATGATGAGGATTTATCTCCTTCAGGTTCGTGCAGTTATTTCAGAGGTTAGTGTTGTGTGTGAGGTGAGAATCACACATGTTGCAGCTGGAGGACCTAGGAAAAACTGTGCATAGAATAGGAGGCTTGGAGTGTAGAGAAGAAGGTTTGTGTGAAGCCTTTGACTATCTATGAGTAGTAGAGGGATTTTACTGAGAGCTGGATAGCTTTTGAGCTAAGCGTTTGTGTAATCTGGACATATTTCAACTTGTATGATAATACCAAGATGGGTTTTTAGGACGCTACTTTCCCCTGGTTATATCTTCTATATTATGTGTGTTTGATTTCTCCATATCAGTTATATGTGTTATTATTGATGTTTCTCATGGTTGATTAAGCTTCCACTAAATTGTTTGTAGAAGTAGATCAAGTGGCTTACTTTAGTCCATTGCATTACCAGGTGATCTGCAGGTGGGAAATTTCTACATGGGATTAGAGCTAGCTGATTTGTATAAAAAGTTCTAGTAGCTGATTTGTAGAAAAATTCTACAAAATTCTACATGGTATCGAAGCTATCTGATCTGTAGAAAAGCTATGCATGGTATCAGAGCACAGGTGATCAAGGAGAGAACAGTATACTAAGAGGATATTTCAAAGTTTTGAGTTTTGGGCCAAGAATTTGTAGAGAAGATCTTAAAATTTTTGTATAAATTTTTTAGAAATAAATAGTAAATTTGGATTCCCTGTGGAAAAATACCCAAAATAAAAAAAAAAAAAATCGGTTGAATCAGAGTTCGAATGAGGGAGATATCGCTGATTTAAAATCAAGTCATTTTCTAGAAAATTTCATGACAACGGGAAAGTGGAAATAGATTGGTGTGCTAGCCAAGAACCGGTATGCACTTGAGGTGCAAGATGCATGTAAAGCGTTGAGGAGCAAGGAAAAGACTAGATACTTGCTGGTTTAAAGGGAGAGTAAATTACCTCTCAACATGTAGAGCCAGAAGGAGTCTCAGACAATTGTGGAGGAGCCACGATTGGTGCAGCAGCTTCAGGAGGTTGTGGAGCAGCCACAATTGGGGAAGCTGAGAGGAGACAGAGTGGAGGCATCCACTCATGCAAAGACCTCTAATAGGGGGGAACTCAAGCCAGGTGGGCTGACGGATCACATGCAGCCATAGCTCCAGGTAGGAGGTGGGGTGATGTAGAGTGATTGTCCCAAGGAGGAGGCGTAGGATCCTTGAGGTACCGAACCTCTTGTATGAGACCTTGCTACGGGAGCCCCGATGTGGAGTAGCAGGAACTAACTGATTGGGTAGAGACAGATGCAGATGGAGTGGTAGAGAGAACGACAGTGCAGGGAATCCTAGGACATCACATAGCTAGCAGGTTGTAGCAATGCGAGAGGCACAAGTGTTTTGCATAATGCTAGGTGGCACAGAGAGTTGTGCAATAGTGTGAGATGCATAGAGATGTTGTAGTAACGCAGATGTCAAAGAGGGAGAACTTACTAGCAGCAGGTAGAGCTTCAACATCAGAGTATTTTCCTAGCCCAACAGAGTGGTGAGTTAGGAGTGTTTTTGTTCCAGGTGTTATTGGAGCAAGTGGACCGGGTAGATGTGTTGAATGCAGAACATTCTAGAGTTACAAGATCAGGTTTGAGAGGAAGTCCTTCTTGTTGAGAGGGAGTGTTGAAAAATGTGCAACAAGAAATGTTAAATTTAGAATGTGCTAAAAATAGGACTCCTAAAAATAGCATGTCTAAAAATACAAGTTTGACTAGTGAGGTCATTGCCCACCTTTGGTGAGAGGTGAAACTGCTATAAATATAAAGTTCTAAACATAGCATGTCTGGCTCCCTTCCTATTTATAGCAGTCCCTAGTATATCTATATGAAGTAAAAACGATTTTTTTCTTAACAATAGTTTAAAATATTAATTAATTAATCTCCATGAGTTAATTAGTTAACGAAAAAACAAAATTTATGTCTATGTCAGGACATGCAACAATTTATCTATTAATTGGTGAATTTATCCATCAGTTAAAGAGATAAGGATGAGTTGTAATTATGAGTTGTAATTAGTTGGCTCAGTTAACTAAGTCTAAAGTCCAGCTAGATTAATTCAACAAGTTGTTAAATTAATGAGATTCAGTTTGTTAATGCTTCCATGCATGTAACAACTGGTATTTTCAAATAACTGAATATTATAACTTAAATAACTCATGCATGTCAGTTCAAAAAAAGACCCAGTTGAGATCAGAGAAGGGACAATGTACTATCAGTTGGATGAATATTTTTCTTCTAAAGGAATCTCATCCATGATGAGGATTTATCTCGTTTAGGTTTGTGCAGTTATTTCAGAGGTCAGTGTTGTGTGTGAGATGAGAATCACGCAATTTGCAGTTGGAGGACCCAGGAAAAATTGTGCATGGAAATAGGAGGCTTGGAGGGCAGAGGAGAAGGTTTGTGAGAAGACTTTGACTGTCTATGAGTAGAAGAGGGATTGTAATGAGAGCTCAATAGCTTCCAAGCTAAGGCTTTGTGTAATCCAGACATATTTCCACTTGTATAATAATCAAAAGATGGGGTTTTAGGCTGGTGCTTTCCCCTGGTTATATCTTCTGTGTTACGTGTGTTTGGTTTTGTTGGCATTATGATGTATGTGTTGTACTTGATGGAAACCCACTCATAGAAGAACAATTCACTTATACACAACTAGATGAGTCTACATAAGAAAATAGCAGATGTGTCAGTATACATGGGATGCAAGACAAAGGAATCGAATGACAATTTATAGTGCAGCAGTGTTATTTTCAGGTTCCGCAGGTGCACTGTCCAAAATATGGGGACATTGCCATGTTGCGTAGGTGCGCAGTTCATAAGATGCGGATAAGTTTGCATGCACTCCGAACAAATAGTACGAACCTAAAATGCTTGAACTTTCATGCAGAGAAAAAAGCGCACGTGGAAAATCTTATGTTTGGTCCATGGTATTTAGTCTGACACTCTTGATCATATGGTTTTGGTCTGTGGTTTTGCATCTAAACCCAGGTTTTGGGTCCCTAGTATTGGATCTCTATGGTTTTGGTCCATGGTTTGAGAAAGGCCTTGACTATAAAGAGGGAAGGAGGTCATTTGGCCTTTTCACTCGTGTGGGTTGAATATCTTAAGAGCAAGATTTGAAACTCTGGTGATCGGTTTGATAGTTGGATCTGAATCAAGGAAAACCTAAGCGTTATAAGTCAGATCTACTGATGGGATGAGATCTCTTTAGGGTATGATCAGATCTGTGAAGCTGACCGACTGGGGTATAATTAAGGATTAATAAAGTGTATGTACCCAGAGGTCCGTGGCGAGATACACCACAGGTGCGGAGGTGCGCAGTCTAGTTAACAGCACAGGTGTGGAGGTGCAAAGTCTAGTTGACGGTGCAGGTGCGGAGGTGCGCATTCCAGTTGATGCCGCAGGTGAGGAGGTGCACAGTCCAATTGATGGAGCAGGTGCGGAGGTATGCAGTCCAGTTGATGCCGCAGGTGTAGAGGTGCGCAAAACATAGGACAAAATAGGTGCAGAAGTGCGCAAGCTCGACACAAAGGAAGTGCGGATTTCCGTAAGTTTCTTTTGGTGAAGTTGCGGACTTTTCTTTGAAATATTTTTAGTAGCCTTTGCTTATTACTGTTAAGTTTAGGGTTTTGTATTTGTGCTTGGTTTTTGTATTAAGAATCTATTGATTCAGTATTTGCACAAGGAAGTTGGGTAATTTCAGATCTATTTGATGTTTGATTAATATTCTTGGATCCAGTCTGAAAATTTATGAAACGAGGTGCTTGGAAGAAAAGAGAAGGTTATAGCCTTCTGCAGGTTGAAGCCTACGTATTGGTAAAGGACTACACCAATACAAAATCATTGTAAAAAGATTTTTCTAATCGAAATAAGATAGAGACATATTGCAGCAGGTGGTTTTCACCCACATTAGGTTTCCACCTTATATCTTGTGTTCCTTGGTGTGACTGTTTCTCTATGATTGTGACACACAGATTAATATATTATATGTATGAAAGATATAACCAAGTTTCATCTACTAATATTTGTATAAATTGAAAAGAGTTTGATAATACTGATTCACCCCCCCCCTCTCAGTATTGTTCTAAACAATTGGTATCAGAGCAGGTCCTTCAGGAAAATTTCGATCACTTGAAGGAAGATCTATCATCATGATAAACTACGAAAAGAAAGCATCTATTAGGCCACCTATATTTGATGGAAACAATTTCATCTATTGGAAGGTAAGAATCACTGCCTATCTTCAATCTCTTGGTACAAAAGTTTGGGATATTTTGGAAACAGGATACACATTTCTGTTAGCAACTCCTACAGATTCAGCTAGTAAGAAGCAGTATGAAACAAATGTAAAAGTTGTCAATATTCTATTGGGAAGTCTATCTCAATCAGAATTTGTCAAGGTGATGCAGCTTAAAAGTGAAAAATAAATATGGGACAAGATCATTCTGAGCTATGAAGGAGACGAGCAGGTAAAACGAGCAAAATTACAAACTCTTAGAATTCAATATGAAAGTCTCAGAATGCATAATGATGAAAGTGTGGCTAGTTATTTCCTACGTATAGATGAGATCATAAATTGTATGAAAAACTTGGGTGAAGAAATAAAAGAAGTCGTTTTGGTTGAGAAAGTTCTAAGATATTTGTCTCCTAAGTTTGATTCAAAAGTTTCTGCCATAGAAGAAAAGGATAATCGAAAGAATCTTACCATGTCACAATTAGATGGAATTCTAACTGCTTACGAAATGAGAAAAGGAGGACCATCAAACAGAAGACAAGTTGCATTCAAAGCTTCAGGAAAAGGAGATTACTATGAGCGAGGAAATATCTCAAAAGAAGAGGAAGAATAAGATTTTGTCAAGAACCTTCAACGGGGAACTAGAAGATTCAAAGGTAAGATACCTTTCAAATGCTTTCCTTGTGGGAGAGTTGGTCATTATGCTGCGAAATGTGCTCATAAAGATAAACTAGATAGAGATAAGGAACCTATTAGATGGAACAAAAAACAGTATGTAAGTAAGAAGAGCTATTATACTCATGAAGACAGTGATGGACTTTCAAATAGTGATGAAGATGAACAAGGTCATGATAATAGACTTTTGATGACTTTTGAAGATGATGATTTCTTGGATGCTATAAATGAAGAAGATCTTTATGAAGAAATTTCTAAAATTAAAATTTGTTTAGAAGAAAAGAATATGATTATAGATACTCTAACATTCCAACTTGCTGAAAAGGATAAACACAATGAAAATTTAGAATGTGAAATTGTGGGACTTAGAAAGGAAAATGAGAAAACAAAAGCCCTTAATCTCAGATTTGCTAAAGGATCTGAAACTTTAGATGAGATTATCAAAGTGTAGCGTTCTCCTCTAATCAAGATAGGTCTCAGATATTTCAAAGAAGCGTCTCAATATTAGAAGCAAGCACAGAAGCCATCCACCTCCAAAAGCTATCTTGATGCAGCAAAGAAAAATGGACAGCAAAAACATGAGGCAGATCACCAGGTAAATCAGGGACAAGTTGCTTGAACAATGATCAAAGATTATCGAGAGCAATCAACTTCAAGGATGAATAGAAGCCTCAACCGACCACAGGTAAATCGTTCTCAATTTAGCTCAAGAATGGATGGAAACTACAATCGTATGGTTGGTAGATTTGATAGTCTAAGGAATTTCTTCAATGGCCAATGTTTCTCTTGTCATAACTTTGGTCATAAATTTGCTCAGTGTTTTTCCTATAAGACCATCATGACTAGGGAAGCTATAAAACAAAGGGGTATGACTGGAATCATGAAATGAACCTTCAATAACTTCTCTGCTCTTGAAAATGAAATAGAATGCATTATCTGTAACAATTTTGGTCATGAAGATTTTGAATGCAAAAGCAAGTTTCAATAAATAATTCAGAAGGAGAAGGCTTCATTCAATCCCAAAATATGGAGGAAGAAAGAACTGCAACCAGACAGATGTGGGATAGTCATTTATGCGGATTGACAAGAAAGTCAATGGTAGATTAACAATGGATGCTCAAAACATATGACAGGTGATAAAGAAAAACTTCAGTCATATACTGCCTTAGAAAGTGAAAAGAAGGTATCATTTGGAAATGACACCCCTGCATTCATAAAAGGTAAAGGTTCTACTCAGTTGAAAAAGAAGGTCAAAGTTTGTAATGTTATGTATGTTGATGGCTTAAAGCATAGTTTATTGAGTGTTAGTCAAATGTGCAATCAAGGACTTGAGGTAATATTTGGATCAAATGGATGTATTGTTCGTGAGCTTGACACAGGAAAAATAGTGATCAAAGGCACAAGAGTTCCAAATAATTTATACATATTCAAAGAAGGAGAACAACAATGCTATCTGAGCCAAAATGACGAACACTCGCTATGGCACAAAAGATTGGGGCATCTTAGCTTCTCTCAGATCACGAAAGCATGCAAATATCAGACAGTTTGTGATCTTCCTGACATCATGTCAATTTGGTAAGCAAACTAGAACTAATTTCCCTGAGAAGGAAGGATCAACTAGCAGGCCACTTGAACTTGTCCACACTTATATATGTGGTCCAACTAGGAAAAGGTCAGCTTGAGGAGAAGAGTATTTCATATTGTTCATTGAAGATTTTTCAAGGATGTGTTGGATAGGACTCATGAAGTATAAAGATGAAGCTTTCGAAAAGTTCAAGTCATTCAAAGCTTTGGTTGAAAACCAATCAGATCACAGAATCAAATGTCTCGGATCTGATCGAGGAGGGCAATTTACCTCTGATGAATTCTTCGATTTTTCTGAAGAACATGGAATAATAAGAGAATTTTCTGCTGCAAGGACTCCTCAGCAAAGTGGAGTAGTGGAAAATGAACAGAATGATTCAAAAAATGGCCTGTGCTATGATTGATGAATCCGGAACTCCCGCAACCTTTTGGGGTGAAGCCACATTTGTCGATGTTACTATTCTCAATAAGACAAGTGTCCGGGTTAAACAACACTCGGACTGCTCATGAACTTTGGTATGGTAAGACTCCCACGGTAAAATACTTCAAAATATTTGGAAGCAAATGCTACATTGAAAAGACTGATGAAAATCTTGGTAAGCTTGAACCTAGAGCAGATGAAGGCATTCTACTTGGCTACTCTCCTCACAACAATGCTTACAAATGTTACAATAAAAGACTTGGAAAAATTGTTGAAAGCATTGATGTAGTGGTTGATGATGGAGGAAACTCTCCTAGACAAGAAAAATCTGAAGTTTTCGAAGATGGTGAAGGCTACCCGTCAACATCAAATCAGATTCATGACGAAGAAGAAATCCATGAGGCACCAGAAGAAAAAATAAGGATAGAAGAGAAGACTCCATCCAGATATGTTCAGAAGAATCACCTGGAATCCCAAATTCTGGCAGAAAGAGGCAGGTGTACAAACAAGAAGAACCATTTCAGAAGCTTCAAGCTATCTAGCCTTGCTCTCCTCCTCAGACCCACAAAATGTAAAAGAGGCATGCAAAGATGAATGTTGGGTCAAAGCCATGGAGGAAGAACTTGAACAGATTGAGAAGAATAACACTTGGGAGTTGGTTCCTAGACCACAAGATAAAAATGTCATAGGGACAAAATGGATTTTCAAAAATAAGCTAAATGAAAATGGAGAAGTTGTTAGAAACAAGGCAAGACTTGTTTGTAAAGGGTATGTGCAACAAGAAGGCATAGACTTTGAAGAAACTTTTGCTCCAGTTGCTAGACTTGAGGCTATAAAAATGTTCCTTACTCTCTCTAGCTTTCAAAAGTTTGAAGTATTTCAGATGGATGTAAAATTTTCCTTTCTGAATGGAGACTTAAATGAAGAAGTATATATTGAACAACCTGATGGGTTCATCCTTGGAAATGATCCAAAACTTGTATGTGGACTTAAGAAGGCACTCTATGGTCTTAAACAGGCTGCAATGGCATGGTACTATCTTCTGGACAAATACCTTCATCAACAAGGTTTCTCAAAAGGCTCAGCAGATAACAATCTCTATATAAAAATTGATAATGATAAATTGCTAATACTTGTTGTATACGTTGATGATATCATTTTTGGTAGCAATGAAGAAGCCATGAGTCAAAACTTTGCTTTGGTGATGCAAAAAGAGTTTTAAATGTCTTTGCTTGGTGAGTTGACATACTTCCTTGGGTTACAAATCCAAAAAAATAAAGATGGTATCTTTTTATCACAAACCAAGTACCTAAAGTAGATCTTGAAGAAATATGGCATGGAAGACTCGAAACCGGTATGTACCCCTATGGTAATAGGATGCAGCCTCAGCGCTAATGATGAATTAGCAGCAGTACGTCAACCAACCTACAGAACCATGATTGGCAGTCTACTCTATCTAACAGGAACTCAGCCAGACATCATGCATGCAGTGGGAATAGTTGGAAGATTTCAGGCTAATCCAAAGGAAGCACACCATCAGGCAGTTAAGAGGATCTTCAAATATCTTCAACGAACAGAAAACTATTGCTTATGGTATCCTAGAGATACAGATCTCACACTTCATGCATATATAGATTCAGATTGGGCAGGAAGCGTCAATGACAGAAACAACACTAGTGGTGGTGCATGTTTTATGGGATCCAGATTAGTATCTTGGCTCAGCAAGAAACAAAGCTCAATTGCTTTATCTACAACTGGAGCAGAGTATGTGGTTGTTGCATCTTGCTGCACAAAACTTCTTTGGATGATGCAAACTTTGCAAGATTTTGAAATCACCTGTACTCCACCTTTTGTGATAATACAAGTGCAATCAGTATTTCAAAAAATCTTGTCATGCATTCAAGGACTAAGCACATACCTATCAAGTATCATTTTCTAAGGGAACAAGTGCTGGAACAAAAGATTAAATTGGACTATGTTCCTTCCAAGGAACAAGTTGCTGATATACTCACCAAACCATTGCCTAGGGAGACATTTGAATACCTGAGACAAAAGTTGGGGGTCGTTGATGCATCATCTTGCTGTTGAATCTTGTCTTTGGTTGTACGCAGGTGGATACACATACATATGCCAGTTTATGAGGGTATAGTCATGTGGGTCTGACAAAGACCATCTGGCTCAGGGGGAGCATATATTCTTCAAATAATGCATTGTTGGCATTATCTCAAAAGTCCTTGGTTTGATTTCGCAGTTGTTTTTGGTAGAATAGATGCTTGTTGATCTGAAGGTTAATTGTCAGATATTGTTGATAGCTATTATAGTCCTGCTGTAGATCTTTTTGTCTCTATGTCATGTCAAGGTCCTATAATGACCTATTTTGGTTCACCCACTATGCATGGGAAGCATGATCTATGTTCTTGCTTGGATGGGAGATGGATGTATGTATGATTCTTTGTCACTTATTATGTATGGAGTCATGTTCTTTCTTGTAGAACATCCTTTTGGCAGACATTGCTTATAGTTAGTGGGAGCATGAACAACACTTTAGCAGAGTAGGAAACTTCAGCATAGACAATAGGTACTCAAGGGGAGTATGGTCAACAAAATGGTCCACCCTTTGCCCTTGATGACAAAGGGGGAGAGTGGTTGGGTATTGTTGCCATCAAGTTTAAAAGGTGAGATTGTTGGCATTATCATGTATGTGTTGTACTTGATGGCAACCCACTCATAGAAGAATAATTCACTTATACACAACTAGATGAGTCTACAGAAGAAAATAACAGATGTGTCAATATACATGGGATTCAGGACAAAGGAATCAGATGACAATTTATAGTGCAACAATGTTATTTTCGGGTTCCACAGGTGCACCGTCCAAAAGATGCGGACATTTCCAGGTTGCGCAGGTGCGTAGTTCATAAGATGCAGATAAGTTTGCATGTGCTCTGAACAAATAGTGCAAACCTAAAATGCTCAGACTTTCATGCAGAGCAAAACGACCACGTGGAAAATCTTATGTTTGGTCCATGGTATTTAGCTCGATGCTCTTGATCCTATGGTTTTGGTCCGTGGTTTTGCATCTAAACCCAGGTTTTGGGTCGCTAGTATTGGATCTTTATGGTTCTGGTCCATGGTTTGAGAAAGGCCTTGACTATAAAAAGGGAAGGAGATCATTTGGCCTTTTCACTCATGTGGGTTGAATATCTTAAGAGCAAGACTTGAAACTCTCATGATCAGTTTCATAGTTGGATCTAAGTCAAGGAAAACCTTAGCATTATAAGGCGGATCTACTGATGCGTTGAGATCTCATGGGCGTATGATCAGATCTGTGAAGCTGACTGACTAGGGTATAATTAAGGACTGATAAAGTGTCTATACCTAGAGGCCCGTAGGCGAGATACGCTGCAGGTTCGGAGGTGCGCAGTTCAGCTGACGGTGCAGGTGCAGAGGTGCACAATCCAGTTGACGTTGTAGGTTTGGAGGTGCACAGTCCAGCTGACGCCGCAGGTGCATTGGTGCACAGTCCAGTTGACAGATCAGGTGCGGAGGTACGCAATCCAATTGATGTTGAAGGTGAAAAAAGCAGAGGATAGAATGAGTGCGGAAGTGCGCAGGCTCGACACAGAGGAAGTGCGGATTTCCACAGGTTTCTATTGGTGAAGTTGCGGACTTTTCTTTGAAATATTTTTAGCTTCCTTTTCTTATTACTATTGAGTTCAGTGTTTTGTATTTGTTCTTGGTTGTTGTATTAAGAAGCTATTGATTCAGTATTTGCACAAGGAAGTTGGGTAATTTTAGATCTATTTGATATTTGATTGATATTCTTGGATCTAGTCTGAAAATTTATGAAACGAGGTCCTTGGAAGAAAAGAGAAGGTTGTAGCCTTCTGCAAGTTGAAGCCTGTGTATTGCTAAAGGACTGCACCAGTAAAAAATCATTGTAAAAATAAGTTTCTAATTGAAAGAAGATAGAGACATATTGCAGTAGCTGGTTTTCACCCACATTAGGTTTCCACCTTATATCTTGTGTTCCTTGGTGTGAATGTTGCTCTATGATTCTGACACACAGATTAATATATTATATGTTTGAAAGATATAACCAAGTTTCATCTACTAATATTTGTATAAATTGAAAAGAGTTTGATAATAGTGATTCACCCCCCCCTCAGTATTATTTTCAACAGGTTTCTCCATATCAGTTATATGTGTTCTTATTGATGTTTCTCATGGTTGATTAAGCTTCTACTAAATTGTATGTATAAGGAGATCAAGTGTTTTTCTTTAGTACGTTGCATTACCAGGTGATCTATAGGTGGGAAATTTCTACATGGTATTAGAGCTAGCTGATTTGTAGAAAAAGTTCTACATGGTATCAGAGCTAGCTAATTTGTAGAAAAATTCTTCAAAATTCTACATTGATTTTCCAGATTGTGCAATGCATGCAAATGAATGTGAGATCCTGGAATGAAGAGCCCAGATCTACCCCAAGGGGAGCATACAATCAAGCATATATAAAGGACGGTGTAATATTGAGTGTAGATATGATTGAATGATGATGGATGCAAGTAAAACAAGTGCAGGGATCAATCAAATAGAAGGATAATGAATCACGTGGACAGAGTCACTGCAATGGTGACTGTTGGTCACCAAAATTGTTCTAATTTTAACCTCAATTTCACCTTATTACGCCATCCAAGCCCTATGTTCTACCCATGGAACCTAACCCTTACACCTATTCTTGTACTCTTTCACGGCTTTTGACATTGTGGGTTATATGAACTTAATTTTTATCTAAAAAAGTTTTAAATGGTTTATTTTCTCTTTGCAACTTATATATTTTCTTTCTTAACGAGGAACGATAGAGTGGAAGTATTAATCATTACAGAAGATGGTGGATGCAGGAACATTCTTGTACCGAACACCATTCCTGTACTCATGGGACAACTGGTAGCGTTATCATAGTTCACTACCAAAGATTATCCCAGTCAACAATCCACACACATTCCTTATCGAAGATTAGTTGCACTCTAGAGGATGCAGGGGGTCAAATCACTCTAACTATTCCTATCCTGCACATATGCAATCATGTCCTACTACATATACACCTTATCGCATGTCGCAACCATCTTTATCCTCCTTACCTTAGCAAAGTCAATCAATGTCATTGTTACCTTTACCACCACTCTTTTGACCACCCAAACTACCTGATCTATGGGTACTGAATCCTAATAATAAGGTGGTACAATTGATTCATTCCATTGGACCACTCCCTTCTCCCATCTAAGATACCTTTCTGGTTGGGATCCATGAGATTCAATTGAGATCAGGAAGGGTAGTAAAACCATCAAAGCAAAAACAATCCACGTTGATTATTGAGGAGAAAAATGAGGAGGAAACTCCTAATCATTCGAAAGAAGATGTTACCATTCGACCCATTCCCACACATTCAGAGTTACCATCTTCTTCAAAACAACCTCTCTATCCAGAGAGGCTAGTTATGGAGAAAAATGACCCCACTACGGAGTCTAGTGTGGCTTTGGAGCTTAGGAATCTTCCTGTAAAGGTACCTTTTCTTCAGGATATTAAATAGATCCCCGTATCTAAAAAAATCATTAGGGAACTCTATCTTAAGAAGCCATGAAGGAAAAGAGTAGAACCTCAGATCATTGAATTTGTTGGAAGAGCAGCTGAGTTGATGACATGATGTGCAAAAATGGAGAAATATAATGATCCTGGAAACTTGGTTGTTTCTGTCAAGATAGGTGATATCTTTGTCTTGAATGTCTTAATAGACATAGGGGTGGCCATTAAGGTTATGACCAGGAAAACCATGGATCAACTTAGGTTTACCCATATTTTTCCTACCCTTACTGTGCTTGAACTTGCAGACAGATCTATAATGAAGCGAGAAGGTGTGTTGGATGATGTGGTTGTTTAAATTGATTCCCTTGAATACCCCACCGATTTTATTATGCTTCAGCCCAAAAATCTTGTTGGTGCATATCCCTCGATTCTGGGAGGACAATGGTTTTCCACAGATGATTCTTAGATTGGATGCCACTCTAGTGATATGTATATTCCCAATGGAGATGCTAGGAAGAAAGTCATCTTGTATCCACCTGCTAGATCTATTCAAGAGCTTCGAGATACCTTATGGCTAGACTATGAAATTATTGATGAGGAGAATCGATCTATTTATTTGATCCACTGTCATAACGAGTCAACAACGGAGGCAGAGAAACGAAACTTCTTGAATAATTATATATTGATATGATTCATAAAATATTTAGTCTATATTTTCAAGAGAGTTAAATTCTCAACCTTCTTCATCATAGACTCTAGCAGTAGCTCCCTGCACTCTCGAGCCTGAGACCACTCTTATTGAGATTAGTCCTCGAAAATTCTTACACATTAGCTTAGACTTGGATCCATCCCAACAAGAGCAACGTGTTATTTTGTTGTGAGATCATCTAGATTCTTTTGCATGGAGTTACGAGGACATAAAAGACATACCTCCTAAGAATTGCACTCATCATATTTACATTCAAGAGGGAGCCCGACCTATTCATCAACCTCAAAGGAACATGAACCCTACACTAAGAGAAGTTGTAAACGAAGAATTACAAAAACTCCTAGATGCTAATTTCATTTATCCCATATTTGATAGCTAATGGGTGTCTCCATTGGTGATAGTCTCGAAAAAATATGGGAGATGGTGCATTTGTATCGATTACAAAGAATTGAATAAAGACACTCTCAAGGACTATTTTCTCCTTCCTTTTATCGATTAGGTGCTAGACACCCTTTCTAGTAAAAAGTACTTTTCATTCTTAAATGGCTTTAGCGGATCAAGACAAAACCACCTTCACATGCCCATGGGGGAGATTTGCCTACTGAGTGCTTCCCTTTGGGCTGTGTAGTGCCCCAACTACCTTTCAAATGGAATTTCTGGCTATTTTTGCTGACCTCGAGTGTGTAGAAATTTACATGGATGATTTTTCAGTGTTTGGTGATTCATTCCAAGAAGCCCTCAAAAATTTAGGAAAAGTGCTTTTTCATTGCTGAGAAGCTCACCTTTATTTGAGTGATAAAAAATGTAGATTAATGTGCAAAGCCAGAGTGGTTCTTGATCATTTGATTTCTGACAAAGGCATCCAGGTAGACCCAGCTAAAATAGAAGTTATTTTGTGTCTTCCTGCACCCGAAACACAAAGGAAAGTGAGAGGATTCCTGGGCCATGTGGGCTATTACCGAATATTCATTGAGAACGTTTCTAGGATAGCAACCCCCATTTTCCAATTGTTAGATAAGAATAGTGAGTTCTCTTGGTCCACAACTTCCCAACACTCTTTTGAAACATTAAAGGAAAATTTAGTACATGCACTAGTTTTGAGAGGACCTAATTGGTCCCTTCCATTCCATATTTCCTATGATTCTTCAAATACTTCCATTGGCACAACTTTAGGACATGAAGAGAACCCACATTCTTATGTTATTTACTTCATTAGCAAGAACTTATCAGCCGCTGAGCTAAAATACATAGTAACTGAGAAGGAGTTCTTAGCTTTAATTTTTTCTATAAATAAATTCAGACACTATATTACAAGGTACGAAGTATTTGTACATATTGATCATTCCGCTATAAAACATGTAATGAATAAACCATTAACTAATGGTAGAGTGACTAGGTGGTTACTTTTGTTACAGGAATTCACCATTACTATTGTTTATAGACTAGGAAAATATAATGTTGTAATTGATTATCTTTCTAGATTAAAGAATCTTGGTGAAGTAATTCATGTTGATGATGATTTCCCTAATGAACATCTTTTTGCTATGTCAACAAACTCCCCATGGTTTTCCGACAGACAATTCTTTAGTCATAGGAAAGATACCACCTCAATTATCTCCTTGTGAAAAATGGAATATCATCCAAAAATGTGCTTCATATTCCCAGATCCAAGGGGACCTCTTTTACACTGGACCAGATCTTATCATTCATAGATGTGTAAGAGAGGAAGAAGTGTTTGACATTATGAAATATTCTGATGAAGAAACTTTTGGGGGCCATTTCAATGACAAGAGAACTGCATATAAGATCTTACAAGCTAACCATTTTTGGCCTTCCTTGTTTAAGGATTCCAAACAATACATGAAGTGATGTGATAGTTGTTAGTCAATGGGCCATCCTATACAAGCCAATAAAATTCCTTTATGTCCTCAAGTTATGATTAATCCCTTTGAAAAATGGGCTATTGATTTTGTAGGACCAATAAATCCAACATCTTTAAATAAAAACATATTTTGGTTTCTACAGATTTTGTTAAAAGATGGGTAGAGGCTAAAGTTATTTCTTTTGCTACTAAAAAAGTTGTTGTTGAATTTTTGTTTACTAAAATTTTCACTAGATTTGGTGTTCCTAGAGAGATTGTTACTAATAATGGACCATAGTTTATTTCTAATCTAGTTCAAGGTGTTATGGATCAATCTAAAATTTGATACGGGAAATATTCATCGTACCACCTGCAAGCAAATGGTCAGGTGGAATCTACTAACAAAGTGATCGAAGTTATGCTTACCAAAACCATAAATTTGCACATAAAGGATTGGGCCAATAGGTTACCTAAAGCCTTATGGACTTATCAAGCCACCTAGAGGAATAGTTCGGGGCATACACCATATGACTTGGTATATAGGAAATGGGTCCTCTTGCTAATCAAGTTCCAGATAAAAACTTTCCAAATTGTAGTCCAATTGGGGCTCGACCTCTCACAAGAAGAACAAGAATGTCTATTGCAATTAAATGAGTTGGAAGAATTTAGAAGGGATGTTGTTTAATAGAATTTGTTAGTAAAAAAACAACACAGGAAGTGGCACAACAAGTGGATCAAGAAGATGCAATTCCAACCAGGTGACTATGTACTCCTCTATCGCTCTAGATTTAAACATTTTAAAGAAAAATTCCATACACGCTGGATGGGGCCTTTGAAGTGATTAAAGTTTATGAAAATGGGGCTGCAGAAATCAAAACTATTGATGGGCGAAAATTAGTATTCCTTGTGAACGGGCATAGACTTAAAGTATATTTTCAACCCCTCACAAAGGAAGATTTTATGCAGCAGGTACAACAGCAGTCTGAACTAAGGATGACAGGTGACCATGCCAACCTATTGCAATTCTGATTTTTAGTTTTCCAGTAAAAAAATTAAAAAAATGTTTTTCTTGTGGTTGTGAAAATTAGTTTACTAACATGATCATAGAAGGATCAACCTAAAAACTAGCATGCTAGTAGGAGGATCAATCTCTAATAAAATGGGAATGTCACTTGAACTCCATAAATGTTAACTTTCACCAAGAAGAGGAAGGTTTTTGTTAAATTTTTGGTGTGGCATAATGATTATTGGAACCAAGCCCTTATCCAAGTTCGGGATAGTCTACATGGAAAATCTTGTCCAAGCAACACTCAATTCCAATAGCAGTTATTTTTGTTCGACACTATTTGGCAGAATTAGAGTTGAAACAATGCCTTTCTTCTTATTCCTCTTTCGTAATTTTCCTCTAAAAATTCTTCTTTTTGTCCTCTTGAGTTTTACCATCCCTTTCCTCAGAAGGAAACTTTTCCCTATCTGATTTCGTTTCTCCCTCTGTTTTCCCTGGAAATATTTCCCTATCCCTTTTCCTTATGTCCCTCTTGGTTGGTCTCACTCTTGGATTCCTTGATGATTTCCTTCCTATTCTACGAAAAATTCTCCCTGTCTCGCTTCTCTCTTCCTTCATAAGTTTGATTATGCGATTAGATGAGCCATCAAAGAATTTATGAATAAGATCTAGAAGAGCATGATAACACGAAGAACTAGCGAATAAAAATCCTGTGAAATTCTGCAAATCTTTCAGATCCAGCTTGTATATTATATTTTTGTAAGAGACCTTTCTAAGTAAGATGCAACACTTTTGAGTGTAGGAACGAGTATTTTAATGAAGGAACCATAGTCTTCCTTGGTACAGGAATAAGCGTTGTAGTGCACTCGTGAGTGCAGGAACATGTATTTCAGTACAAGAACAAGGATGTTCCTTAGTACAAGAATACATATTTTAGTGAAAAAACCACTCGACTCCTTCGTACAGGAATATGCATTCCAGTACAGGAATGCATCTCGTTGGTGCAATAATTCATGCTCAGCACCAAGAATATGGTCCAGGAACAAGGATTATTTTTAGCACATGAACCTTGTCACGAGAACAAAATGGATGCCTCACCTTGAATTATGACATGCAATCAGAAGTTGTATATATTTTTATACTTTTATTTTATCATTTATTAAATAGGAATGACATTTTTAAAGTACAAAGATATTATTGACATTAAACCTTATCTTAATTTAAGTGTTATGTATACCCCATGCAAACTCATTATGTGATAGGGATATGTGTGAAACCTCTCCATAATAATGTTAACCCTTGTAAATCATTAACGATTGAGATGATACCATATAATAACTTGTTTTGTTTTGATTTCAATCCTCCCTATAACCGTTGCCCTTACTAGTCATCATTGCTCCACTTACCTCAGAATCATGGTCGTATTTGCAACCTTTCCAAGACCAATTTTTTCATAAATAAAGGCATGAATGTTGAGATTGCTGATATAGGAGCAGGTAGTGAATTTGGTAATTGTGAATTCCCCAAGACAGATCCCAGATTTATTTTTTTGGATTGACACTCTTCAGAATTGCAGGAAACCAATGTACTTTTTGAGTCATTATGGCATATGTTCATATAGAGCCGTGGTCTGCGAAGGAGTTGGAGCAAACAATTGGGTATAAGGAGAGTCTACCCTTGTTGCAGAAGTCAGGATTCCTCCCCTTTCTACTTAAATTTGATGGGTATGACTCAACTATCACACTTGAATTTTCTCACATCTTTGATGGAAACACTACCAAAGTCGGGTCCCTAGGATGTCAAGTCACTGAACAGGCCATCTCCCAAGCTGTGGGGCTAGCAGCTACACGAGAACAATGGTTCAAGAAGGGGGAAATTGAGAATGGAGCTCGGTGACTTTTTTTGCTCGATGAGAAATAAAATATAGATTGGAAAATTGGTTTGCAGAGGAAAGATATGATGGAAAAGTGGCAGTACCTATTGTATATTTTGTAGAAATTCCTCACCTGCGAAGGGATGTATTCACTTACCTTCCTGTACCACATTTGCCTACTACTTAACTTAGAATCAGGTAAGTTAATAAAATTCTCTATTTTTTTGTCAGGAGTTTGGAGAAAATGTCAAAAAGTGTCCAAAAGAGTCAAGAACATCAAATAGTGTTTAAATTTCTGCCACTATGGTCTGATTGCAATTTTAATTAGGAGAGAACTAGAATAAAACGGAATGGCATTGAAGGATTTTTTTTTAAGCATTTCAAAGAGAAGGCATGGTGGATAAATCGAAGATAAATGAAAAGGTTATTAAGAAGAACTCTGGCCAAAAGAAGAAGTTCCCAATCCTGAAGACTTGTAAAGCTCAAAATACCAAGGTCAAGACACCCTAGTTGAAGAAGTCGGCATGTAAGGAGGAGCAGAAACCTATAATTGAAACACCTAGCCCTTCGAAGAGATTGACCAGGAACTCTTTGAGAAAATGATGTGCCCCCTCAAAAGGAGACCCTACTATATCAAACTACCTGATAAACATTAATGATTCAGAGGAATGTACCCCCTCTATAGACTCTCATCGAGACAACCCCCTGTCTAATTCACTAATTGAAAAAAATATCTCTCTCCTAGCAGGAATCACAACTCATTCAGTTTTTAGTACAAAATATGTCAAGGAAGAAGACAAGAAACCTCTAGAAACTGTGATTAAGAAAGTGAAGAAAAGGAAAATGTCTAAAGTACATGATGCAACTGCAGGAAGGAAGTTGACGACAGACTAGATTAAGGGTACTATTCCTCAGAGACTGGAAACACATTTTAAGACAACCCTTGATTACATTGGTACTTGTCATAAATTAGTTACTGAAGGAGGAAAATCCTACATTTTATATGCACAGTCAAATTGAAGAATTGAAACAATTGAAACAATGAATTTTTAGGCTCGAAATATTAAATCAGACTATGGAGGACAAGAACACGATCATGCAAGGTAGGAATGTTGAGTTGATGAAAGAGGTACGAGAAAGGAAACGTCAAGAAAAGATATGGAAGTTTCGATCATCTAAGTGCTACATTTACCTTGGGAATGTAATGAAACGACTCAAGAAGGCCCACTGTGGAAAGGCAAAGAAAATAAAAGAGGGATTAACATTCGAATTCAAGACTAAGGGGAGTCTTCCATGTTACTTTTTTGCAGAAGGTAAGGTTTTGTGAGGAAACACAATGAGATGGGGATGGGAGGATGTTGGTCACCAAAACTGTTTAACCTTAATTTCACCCTATTATTCCATCCAAGCCCTCTATTTTACCCATGGAACCTAACCCTTGCACCTATTCCTATACTCCTCCACGACTTTTGACATTGTGGGTTGTATGAAATTAATTATTATATAATAAAGGTTAAAATGGCTTATTTTGTCTTTGCAACTTATATATTTTCTTTCCTAAGGAGGAGCGATAGAGTGGAAGTATTAATTGTTATAGAAGATGATGGGTGCAGGAACATTCTTGTACCAAACACCATTCATGTACTCATGGGATAGATGGAAGCATTATCATAGTTCACTGCCAAAGATTATTCTAGTCATCAATCCAAATGTGTTCCTTGTCGAAGATAAGTTGCACTCTAGATTAGGATCAGAGCATTGAGGAAAACACATAATATGGAGGCTAAGGTTTCGACTAGTTTAGCCTCTGCTAATAGCTGATAGCCTAAAGTTGTGGTCTTGTTAATTTCTGTTAACGGACATGAGCCGAGCGATGTATATTTAATAGGTTTTCTAGGTTAGAATTGGGGTGATACTTTGTAGAATGTTTTCTTGCACTGTAATTTTGTATTGTCATAATTCTGGGATGGATCTAGTAATCCATGATGTATATTTACAACTATTGAATTAATACAAGGGGCTATGCCAGTTAATTTCTTCCTGTATTAATATTTTATGTGATGAGTTATCTGAGTATTTGATCTTCCAACTCTTGTAAGAAGGGAAGCAAGTTTCTTGGCTATGGCCCAACCAACCGAGCTCGTTCTCCGTCTATCTATAATGTGTGTTATTTATATATTTTTTATGTAGGTTTAGAACACGAAGTATTTTGTTTTATTAAGCTAACAGATATATTTTGTCTTCGTGAATTGCATAGTGCTCGGATATAAGGTTTGATAGTGTACGTATGTCCATCTATTTAAGATTATTGTCGTATTTCTTTCCTTTGATGCATTTCATGAGCTCCTTTCTACAAAGGCGTGTTTCAAGTGTGTTTTAATCCTGCAAAGTGTCAGTTGTTTCGGCAAGAGTGTTTATTCCTACAAGGCTATTCATTTTCTTTATGCAAGTGTGTTTCACTTCCGAGTACAAGTTTGCAATTATTCTCAGCAAGAAAGTTTAACATAGGCTTGATTCATTATTTATATTTCCTTGAGTCTGAATGAAACCCTCTTCACCTTGCAAGGATCTTTAATTGTGTTTAGCCAAGTTGAGGACTAGAATCCATTATGGGACCCTTTAAACTAAAACCTGCATTTGATAAAGGCATAGATCTAGTTTCTATGGTGACAATAATCTAAGAGATAAGGGATGCTCATATTCTTAGATTAGATGTTCATGCTTACAATAATAAGCTTTCTTTTGTAAAAGAGATTTTCTTTGATTCCTGAAATACTATTGTTTTTGAATGAATAATAGAGGAGTCTCATGATTTTGTCCGATTTATTCTCTGCTTTAATTTACTGTGAAATCAATTCATAGTTAACACCCTTTAAATTTCAGGCAAGTGGTTTGGAAGCTTGGTACAAGAATACTCGATCTCTAGTACAGGAATATCTTTCTCGGTACAGGAACACTGTACCCTGGTACAGGAACCCAGAATCCTAGTATTAAGTAAGGTTACTCAGTGCAAGAACCAAATATACTTAGGGTACTGGAACTTCATTTTACTACAAGAATATCATTCCAGTATAGTACCTTTGCTCGAGTGTAGGAACGTTGTTGCGGTGCAGGAATGTAGATTCAGCCAAGGACGAAATATTTGTAATAGAGACAAATTTACCTAAAAGTTTGATTTTTTTTGTCTCATAACTCCACCAATACCCTGTCTCAGAGGTTTTGTTTCCTTTCTATCATTGAACATGATTGTTTATGCTAATTTTAATTCCCTTCATTGAGCTTTTCCACGTATTTCCTTTTGAATGATTCTAGCACTAGAACTCTCGCGTTGTTATTTTCTTTTCATTCTCTACATTTGGTGAATGTTCATACCATTAATCTCGGCATTTCCTCTGTTATGCCTCTAATCTTACGTAGCCCTCGGTTGACAATTAAGTTTTGAAGGCATTTTTTGAATTACAACTCCGGCACCCAACAATGACCACTAGTGAAAAAATAGGGTAATGCATGCGACACTTGGGAAATGCAATGAAAACTTTGAAAAAACACTTATACAAGCTAAAACAAGTTAAAACTCAAGGATTTTCTCAACAAAAGAAGTGAAACTACACCCTCACAAGATAAACAAGCAAAAAGCGATAGAATAGGCAATAATAGACTATAAAAGAAAAAAGCATGCGGAAAAGTGACAACAATGCTCTAAAGGTTCCCTGATCTCCTTAAGCATGCCATAGCATGATGATTGACAATACAAATGCGCTCTAAAGGAATATATTACATCAAATTAAGCAAAATTAGAACTCATGATGCAATGCCTGAGATCAAGGACAAAAGTGACACTTGGCATAAACTTCTAAAGATAAGATTGTGCCACCTTCAGAAAACTAATAATAGATCCCTACTCCCTAGGGATGATTTTTAATTTTACAGGAAAATATACCATGCATTGCCTAGAGAAATTGCACAATTCTGGAAAGGACTATGCAACTCTTTGGCTTATGCACTCAGCAACTTCTGAGCAAAAATATTTCTACGTAATTTCTTGGTTGTTGGCGTTATGATACATATGTTGTACTTGATGAAAACCCACTCATCTCAGATGATAAATTATAGTGCAGCAAAGTTCATGCACTTTCATGAAGATAAAATTTTATTTCATGTAGAGAAAAGTTCACGGACTTTTATGCGGAGAAAAGTTTATTTCATGTAAAAAGTTCACGCACTTTTATGCGAAGAAAATTTTATTTCACGTGGAGAAAAGTTCACACACTTTTATGCAGAGAAAAGTTTATTTCATGTGAAGAAAAAGTTCATGCACTTTTATGCGGAGAAAATTTTATTTCATGTAAAAAAAAAATAAAAATTCACGCACTTTTATGTGGAGAAAAAGTTTATTTCATGTGGAGAAAATTTCACGCACTTTTAGGTGGAGAAAAAGTTTATTTTATGTGGAGAAAAATTTTATTTCATGTGGAGAAAATTTCACGCACTTTTATGTGGAGAAAAAGTTTATTTCATGTGGAGAAAAGTTCACGCACTTTCATGGTTGGTTCATGGTATTGGTTTGACAGTTTTTTGATCCTATGGTTTTGATCCATGGTATTGCATCCAAAAGTGTTAATCCCAAGTATTGGGTTCATGGTATTGTGTTATTATGGTTTTGGACCGTGGTATTGTGAAAGGCCTAAGACTATAAAAGGGGAAGGAGATCATTTGGAAAAGTATAATCTAAATTGTTATTGAATATCTGATAAAGTGCTAGATCTGGAATACTGTGATTGGGTTATGGTGTAGATCTGGGTCTGAATAAAGAAGGAACCTGAGCACAAGGAGAAGGATAAGTTCTATTGATGTGTCTTAATATTTAAGCTTGAATGATAGTATTTTTGTTCTGGGTTTAGATTTGGTGTGTGGTTATAGTTACTGTGATTTAGATACAGCTATCAGAGAAGTGTCTACTTGATTCAGTGCTAATTGGTGAAAAGGAGATTGTTTGATGAAGAAATTCTTGATGATTGATTGATCTTCATGTATCTAGTCTAAAAATTTATGAAACGTGGTCCCTCGAAGAAAGAAGGTTGTAGCCTTCTGTAGGCCAGCACCTACGTACTAGTATCTTGGCTAGTGCAAAAGCTAAGGGGGTTGTAGCTCCCTTCCAAGAGAGTCTGAAAAACGAGAGAGGGTTGTAGCTGTCTACAGGTTGTAGCTTGCGTAGTGGTAAAAGACTGCACCGGTACAATTGTAAAAAGAAGTTTCTAATTGAAAGAAGATAGAGACATATTGCAGCAGGTGGTTTTCACCCACATTGGGTTTCCACCTTATATCATGGTGTTCAAGTGTGTGGCTTATGTGTGATGATCTGTTCTATTTTACTGC